>JAOTQG010107611.1:0-12437 GCA_025631175.1 Iris virginica
AAGTATCCATTAATTGGTATATTTTGGAAGTTCTATCCTCCTCTCTCTCTCTCTCTATCACACACACGTCTAAGTCTGAAATTCCATCTCCTCTCTTGTGCCCGCCCTCAATTCTCAACCTCTATTTCTGCTACCTCAGTCTCTCTCTCTCTCGCTCTCTCTCTCTCTCTCTCTCTCTCTCTCTCTCTCCTGGACAATTAAAAAAAATGGCGGTTAGGGCGGTTAACTCATGCTCAATCTTCCGCTCTGCAGCTACCCGGCCGCCGCTCCCCGCCTTCCGACGACGTTTCCACCGCTTCAATTCCATCGTCTACTACAAACACCAGCACAATTCAGTCATTCGAGTCTCAGTTTTTTGCTCCTCCTCCTCCAACCGAAGTAGTAGCTTCGGCTTCGGCTTCGAGAATGGAGGAGGCGGTGGTCGGAGCTATTCGGCTGAAAGTCTCGTTGATATTGTCATGGAGGAGCTTAAGGACTTGCGCAAGAGTAGGAGACTTCGCGCGACTAACAAGTTCGTTTCGTCATTTTTTGTCTTTTCCTTAGAATTAATACTCCAGTTCTGTTATGGGAGAGAGAGAGATGGAGATAGAGAGAGATAGAGATGGAGAGAGAGAGAGAGGGAGAGAGAGAGATAAATTAGACAGCCTCATTCCTGATTGTGTGCTCTGAGTCTCATCAGTGTGCTTTGAGCGAATTTGTCATGGGGAAGCTTCAGGATTTTCACCTAATATACTTGTGGTGCGTGAAAATTAGATTTGATGATAAGCTTGAATGCAATGTGGATTTGGCAGGAGTGCATATATAATTACTTCTTAGTATTGGGGAAAATGATGGAGCATGAGCCATGTTTTTATCGTAATGCACATTCTTAGTCTAATCGGGGTTCTTAATTTTATTTCATTCACCTCTTAGTTCTGCCACTAAGGAAAATCTGTTCCGGAACAAACTCCATAATGTTTTTTACAACTTGATATTTAGTCAAAGGTAGAATCCCTACTCTAGTTAAGGTCGTTAAACATAGAGATTTCAAAAAATTTAGCTTATTCTTCAACTTGGATAACCTTTACTAGAAAATCTCTCTACTGTTATTTTGGAGTTCCAATATGTTACAGTTTACTAATATTCCAATAATAACCGATGTGGGGGAATTAGTTGATGTAGCATGCTAGCTTGTGTTGCAAAATATTTGATTTCCCTAGTCGATTGAGTCTCTATGATGATTATATGTTTCCACATATTAGTCTTATTAGATGCATTATGGAATCACCGTGCAGATTGGTATTGACAAGCAGTGGGGGACAACTTGAATATAAAGAGGGTAAGGTAGCGTTGCAGAAAGGTCTGCTACTAGAGTTCAAGAAAGATTCTGATAGGTTATTGCTAGCAGTTGCTCAGAGACCTGATGGAAGGAAGAACTGGATGGTCTCCGATCAGGTTCTTGTAGAAACCACTAATGCGGCATGTTGAATAGGTTGCTAGGTGTTGGAACTTATTGTTTCTTTCTGCTTTGGCTCTGTAGTTGGAAGATTGTGATTTGTGAGCCAGTTTCTGATAGTCTCTTATGTTTGATTATGCAGAATGGTGTTATGACTTCCATCAAACCCCAACAAATCACTTTTGTAGTTCCGGGGGCTGATGCTTTTAATCACACAGATATATCAGACTTTATTCATAAAGCTCAAAGTAACTTGGTGGGTTCTTTTGGTGTATGAAATAGAGTAATGGTTGAGTGCTTTCTATTGTCTTCTTTTTTTTACTTAAAAAGATCCTTTTTTTTGCGCAGGATCCTACTCTCCTTGAGTTCGCTTGGGTTGAGCTACTCGAGAAGAACAAGTCAGTAACAACTGAAGAATTGGCTGAGGTATACCTGATCAGTTGTTTATCTGACATAGTGTTGTTCATCGAATGACATTATTGCATTTTTGCAGATGATATTTGGTAGTGCAGAGCCGCTTGAGAGCTATTGTGCCCATCTCTTGCTATCACAAGATGAAATTTACTTTGCTTTGCTTGATAGCAAAGGGCATCGTTCTGTTTATGGACCTCGATCCATTGTTCAGGTATAGATTATATTTTTATTGTATATCTTTGCTATTAATACTTCTAGGCTTTGAAACGAAACCAAGGAAATGAAAGTTTATCTGCTTTAGAGTAGTAAGAGGATGACTCTTGGTGCAGCAATAACTTTACTCCATTGTGTCTGGGAGGTCACGGGTTCGATTGCATAGACTTCCCAGACCCTGCAATGACTGAAGCCTCATGTTCTTGGTACATTTGCGAAAAATTATATTTAGGGATGGCACAAAATGGAAAACAATCCATTAAGGGACAGAAGAAGAGAGAGCAGTGCGTTGAACTTTGAGTAACGCAAATGAAGCTTATTGTGGCGGATAACATGTAGGCAATAGCTAAATGAACTCTTAACGACTACATGATACTTAAATAGAAACAACACACTCAAAGAAGTTCAACCAAAAAAATTGTGGGAGTATGACCTGCAATCTACTGTGGTGATTCGCAATCTACAGAGAAGTATCTCCCTCTTTAAAAAATAATTTCCAAGACAAACAAAGTAACAAGCTGGCAAATGTTGAAAATTGCTTCCCATGAAAGCACAACGCAAGTCCTAGGTAAATCTGATCACCTCTACCTGGCACTGGCAGTCATGTTCCATTGGAAGCTAAGCATAAGGCCAGGCCTCAAGCTTCCTGTTTATCAAATTGGGCTGGCTCAACCTCACCTTGTCAAAATTTTGACTTGATTCTAGAGTTAAGATGACTCAGATAGATAGGGTGTAAATATGTTCAAGATTTTTGCTTTAATAAGATTATTTTTTTTTGTGAATTTTCATAGTGCTGGGCTGCTGGCGTATCTGTAGATCGTCCCGTGATATAGACCTAGGCACCTAGCAGCCCTGAATTTTGGTTGCAGAGAGTCAAGCTTTAGCTCAGTTGAAATATTAACAAACTGAGCTCATTAATTGAATTTCAGTTCCAATTAATTACTGTGTGAGTTGAGCATCGAGAGAAGTCACGATACAATATGCTGGCAGATATTTTTACATTGACCAACTGGAGTGGATCCGCAAATACACATCATCAGCTTCTAAGCATCATCAACTGCTCCGCATAACTCTTAGCGACAATAAGATGCAATTTGCGCAATCACCAGCACTGGCTGCCCCACACACTTCTGAAAACACTCTCAGCATCCGATGGCAGAATCAGCAGAGGCACCAAAATGTGACTTACATAGACATGTAGAGGAAAAGATATTCCATTACCATGGTTATGGTAATAGCCCAACTGCAATCTCGTATGAAATATTTGCTTCGTGAAGACATGAAGTGAAGCAAAATCAATTCAGTATTCAGTAGCTTATGCATGCCATATTTGGGTGGTTAACTCTTGTGTGCTGTAGACTGGTGGTTCTTGGAAGGAGTGAAGGTATGTCTCATCACTTAGGGAAGGACATGAAATGTGAACAGATAGAGATGTCTAAGCAAAACGTAAAGAAGGAAATAGAAGAGGAGTGGACGGATGGTGAAGTAGACTCCCTCTGTATTTGTCCACTTCTGAAGAGTAGTGAGATATAAATTATGTCGTCGAGGTGGATAGGGCATGCAGTCTTTTGGTGGTTGCTCCTCCCTCTTTTCCATATTTAAACGACAAATGAGTTCGTAGGTGTTTACATATTGACTGAAGGTTATGAAAAAGGGTCTTTTAACGAGTTACACATGCTACTTGGTAAACTTCCACGTTGAAATTCCACTTATAGACATGTTTTGTAGTACGTCAAACGCGCATCAATTAATCGGTGACTGCTCCCAATGCATTCGCAGATCTTTCCTTGATTAAAAGTGTCCGAAACACTCCCAAAGAGTAGAGCTTTTCTTATAAGATGATGGTTAAAACAACTGTTACCATTTAGTGAGAAATTAATGTTCTTCACTATTTTAAGTTGGTATTCCTTCCATCCATTTGACAAATAGGTGGAAGAACTTCAACGCAGGAAGCTTGCCAAGGACGCAGCTGATAAGGAATTTCAAGAGTTCATACAGTTACTAAGATCTGCAAAGACCATGCCTCCAGATGCTAAACCCCCTAAATCATCTTGGGAAACTAATGAAGAAATTTGGCACAGAATCGCGTCCCTTGAGGCTTATGCTCTTGATGATTGCAGAAATGATGGCCAAAAGAAAACAGCAGAACTGGTAAATTTTCTGACTTTGACTTTGTTTTTCTGATACTAAGTGTCTATATTTAAGTAGCTGAATGGGATTGAGAGTTGTTGACATGAGTTCATATTTAATAACCATTGATGGAATTATGGGCATACTTTGCATCATATTGACATCCATTGCCAACCTTCTGTGAGCTTCTCATATTGCTTCATTTGCTCATCATTTAAAATAACTAGAATCTCGTCATAGATATTTATATTTTTGTCGCAAACTAGATATTCTTACCTTTAATTGAGCGATGAATCAGGTTTCATTCTCTCCGCATGTGATGGAAATTGATATCGAGCATGCTTTTTTTTTTTTCTCCTTCAAATTTTATGACAATTAAGAGACAAACATTATAGTCTAGATGTGGAATCAGGAATGAAATACATGTACCATAAAGCTATACATATTGGTAGTTTGAGTTTTTGCAATAGTACTAGGAGGGTCAAGCAAAAGGGGTTTTGGCCTGGGGATGGGGATAGTAAATCAAGGCACTTTTGAGGTTTTCCCATCTCAGAATGGCAAAGCGAAATGCTGGTCAAAGCAGTATAGATGAAGTTGACGATGAGACCTCAAAAATGGATGCATGTTTTTCCCTAGGAGTTGTTCACATTTATCCATATACTTAATGTTTTCTTTTCTTCCTTAAAGCAACATGATGGTAAAGATATGTAGCTTTCATTTAGTTAAAAACCCTTCTTTTATGGATGAAATTCACCTGGCGATTAATGACATTGTATTCATGTCAAAGCAATTACGCAACGTAAATATGTGGTATTTCACGTGAAATGTGCACAGAAGATATATGCTTTGTTGGTAGCATGTCCAGTTTAGCCCACTGCAATATATACTTGAGGGTTTAATGCTGCATTTATATTATTTGGTTTAACTATGTGTGCTTGCTCGTAGCATGTCCAAAGGGAAAAGATGCATATGCAGTTAACCAGTACCATTTTCCAAGTATAGGTTGTCTTACATGGTAACTGAGTCCTTTGTGAAAATCCACGCGAATGCTGTTAACTATGCCTCTAATGTTGGTATTCACTTAATATGTACATATCAAGGAAAAAGCTAAAACCATCTGCTTAAAGAATAAAGAGAAGAGGGAATAAACAACTAAACACAAGAAGTCTTTATTATCTCTCTTCATTTCATCAGGTCCTGAAGGCAATGGGCATGAGTAAAGCGGCTTCTTCTGCAATAGATCTCCTCATACGTATTGGTTATTTTCCGGTACACGTCAATCTTGATCTGTTAAAGCTCAATGTTCGTACCACTTATCCAGATGAGATTTTATCAGCTGCTGAAAGTCTTTTGATCGAATCATCAGACCCAGATGAGGTAAGCCTACTCTCTATTCCCTGCATACTGAAGAGCTAAAGATCTGGGCTTATTTATCTTGTGTTATTTTGTTGGTCGAGAAAATACAGATCAGTCTAGCTGTTACTAAAAGTAGCCCTGAACCTCGGAGTTTGGCTACCATTTTGTACATAATGATGATATAGAGTTTCATGCCTTCGTATAAGATTATTTTCTTATCACATAAATCCACGATTTCTTGCTTATTTGCTAATTTTGATTCAGTACAATTTCGTGCTTTTTGTGATGTTAGATCACAGTTGTTTTTACGAACTTGTTTCACACGTCATGGAAGGAAGTGGCTGAGACCAAATCATCTCATTAGGTTTTCTCTCCTATTACATGATGAAACAACCACCTCACAACTCACTTATACTCGAGGCTCAAAGAATGTTTGGTGCAGAGCACAAAGATCATGACTACAATAGTTGGACCTGACATTTATGTATTTCCTTGCTGATGCATGTTCTTACTAATACGCACTCATTTTCTTGTTTCTTCTCTCTAGAGTGACAGAATAGATCTGACTCATCTGAAGGTTTATGCGATTGATGTCGATGAAGCTGATGAGGTAACCATACATTTGCAAGCGTTACCTTTACAATATATTATTTTGCTGCAGGATATTTCATTGTACACATCCTATGGGTTGGTCACCCTGGTATCATTCTCAAGTATCATTCTCTAGTATCATAGCCCATATACTTCGATAATGTGAAGACTGTCTTTGTTCAATTATGGACCATGTAATTTTCCAAGAATTTGGTTTAGCAAGTCTGACTTCGCAAATGATCTAACTTATGCAGCTGGATGATGCCCTGAGTGCTACAAGGTTGCAGGATGGCCGAATTAAGGTCTGGATTCATGTTGCAGACCCAGCATGCTTAGTTGAACCTGGCAGCATAGTTGACAGGTAAATTGTAGTTCATACACGACGGTTAACGTGGCCATCTACGGTATATTCTTAAATTTGGTAACATAGTTGTTGTTGTGTAGAGAGGCAATGAGACGGGGAACATCTATATTTTTGCCAACTGCTACCTATCCCATGTTTCCTCAAAAACTTGCCATGGAAGGGATGAGCTTGAAGCAAGGGGAGCTTTGCAATGCTGTTACAGTATCTGTTGTACTGCACTCTGATGGCAGGTAAACTTTCAAGTTTTCATTCTTTAGAATACATACATGATGAATTGAGGGGGAATGGTTTTTAATTTAGAAGTATTCGGTGCTGATTGAACGACTCTCGTAAGATTCTTAATGCTTTGTTAAGTGGATATAAGGTTAGATGTTTCGGTGGGATGTCTTGTAGGTTATGTTACAGCCATTATATTTCATTGTTGATGAATCTTGGTCACATCCTTAACAAGAGAGATTAACTGCAATGATTGATTTTCACTTTCAGCATTGCTGAATACACTGTGGAGAATTCAATTATTCAACCAACTTATATGCTGACATATGAGAGTGCAAATGAGCTTCTTTATATGAACCTGGAAGAGGAGTTAGAACTGAGAACTCTGTCTGAAGCTGCAGCACTTCGCTTACGGTGGCGGCGGGAACAGGTTGGGTCAGGCTACCTTTACGATGTTTCTCTGCCATATTTGGGTTAAGAGTTCCATTACTTGGGTTTTACTAAACACATACTATAGAGACCCCATTATATATGTTTGACCTCTAGCATGTAAAGCCGTGTTATGCCTCCTTAGAGTCCCTCTCTCACTCTCAACAGCCACTGGATATGTTTTTTTTTTCCCTTAAAGTGGATTGTTAGTGGTTCCCCACCTACCCCCATCGTGACTCGAACCCGTGACCTATTGGAAGCAAAAGAGGCGTTTTTCCACTAGACCGCACCTCCTTGTCCACTGGATATGTTTCGATTTTTTGCGAGTTTATGTATTTTCATAATTGACTTTTCGTTAATAGGTTGTCTCATGTAGAAAAAACTCACGTAGTTCTTAACTTTAGCCCATCTTCTCCTATTAGTCTTATTGCATAGTATTAAATATTAATTAAGCATACCTTAATCAAAATAGAGAAACAGAGAAAAAATGTTAGTTGTATTGGTACTAGACTTACCTTATGTCCAATGTATAGGGTGCAGTAGAGACAGGAACGTTGGAAGCTAGAGTCAAGGTGACTAATCCAGATGATCCAGAGCCGCTTATCAAGCTGTATGTTGAAAACCAGGCAGATCCAGCGATGCGACTTGTCTCCGAGATGATGATACTTTGTGGTGAAGCTATAGCCACTTATGGTTGTCACAACAAAATTCCTTTACCTTACAGGGGACAACCCCAGTCCGATATCGACATTTCTGAATTTGCGCATCTACCAGAAGGACCTGTCAGGAGTGCTGCTATCATCAAAATATTGCATGCTGCTGAAATAGATTACAGAAAACCCATAAGGCACGGAGTCTTGGGAATTCCTGGTTATGTTCAGTTCACATCTCCCATCCGTAGATATATGGATCTCCTTTCTCATTATCAGGTGTGTTTTGATTTATTGAAGGGAAATGGGAACTCTAAGTTTGACAAACAAGTAATTTCTAGTTTGTTTCAAGTGGAAAATCTGATTCACAATAAATAGCAGCTGCACCATTGTAGCAACTAGGAATCATGTATAGTTGATTGAGATTTAGTGTTTCTTGGAGTTTTGTGTTCAAAATTTTGGATTGCCGGTTCAAAGTCATCACTGTCTAATTAGTCGAAGTGTCTGGATCAGATAGGTTTGGGTCTTTTCAAGCTCGACCAGGCTTGAGTCGTGTTGGGTTCAAGTCAAGCTTGAACAAGAGTTTATTGGCATAAACTAATCCTACCTAGGCTCAAATAAGCTCGTTAATCACGTGATTTATACCATTCATGTACCTATTATACTCTTCGAGAAAGTGTCCGCTGTGGAGTTTTTAAAGTCAACTTTTTTTTTCTTGGTTTAAATGATTTTTCTTTCCAGAAATATAAAACACGAGATTCATTGTTCTTTGTGTATTTTACAAAGGTTGTAATTCTTATAATCTGCAAGTGTAAAATTATGTTTAAGATCAGTTAGAAAAGGGCTCAAATTGAGAATAAAATGTTGATAGGGGGATTCTTTTTTCAGGATGGAGGGAGTGCCATTTGTAGTACTACCTCCAATCCAAAATTTGTGTCACAAATTGAAAATAAAAAGTCGATAGGGGGATTCCTTGAGCTTGGCTCGCTTTATGGCTTGCTCGTTGAGTTGAGACTGAACATATGTTATTTGGCTGGATTAGAATTAAAATAAGTACTGAACATGAACACTCAAAGATGGATTCAGCTTTATGGCGTGCTTGAATTTGCAGATATTGCATCTTGCATTCAACTCTTGTATTACTCATAGCTGCTTATTTTTTAATGCAATGGAAAAACTGTGTAGATGGTGTCATATAACCGGTCATCTTAATATGCACCTTCGGTATCTTTGTGATCTCGAGAGTCAATGTCCTAGGTTCTGTACCATTTCATCACTATCTTGAATATTTTGTAGTTCTCCAAACAAATAGATATCTTGACGACTGAGTAGTAACTTGTATGCATATGAATGTAGGTGAAAGCATTTCTTAGAGGTGATTCTCCACCATTTTCAGCTGGTCAGTTAGAAGGGTTTGGATCTAGTGTGAACATGCATGTAAAAGTAGCAAAGAGGCTCTTTTACAGCAGTCTTCGATATTGGGTATATGAATACTTGAGAAGGCAACCGAAAGGAAAGAAATATCGGGCATTGATCATCAGATTCATCAAAGATCGGAATGCTTCTCTGCTGCTAATAGATGTAAGCATCTGCTGGTTAACAGTTACCCTTTATAACAGTCATGCTACTTTGGTATTCACTTCTTGGCTTTATTTGCAGGTTGGATATCAAGTTTCTGCAAGGGTGTCTACAAGGTTACAAGTTGGTGATGAATTGGAAGTTTTAGTTGAAGAAGCAGATCCGCGAAATGACATTCTGTCACTCAGAGAGGTTGCATAAGTGTCGTAAATTGTCTACCTGGCTTGAGAAAAGTACTTGTTAGTACTTTAGGCAGTTAATGGAAGGTTCTTGACTCTGCTGATAACCCCAAATCAGTCTTTGCCAATAGGTAGAAACTTCATGATTTTTAAAGTCTCGGGTTGCACTACCTGAGAAAATCTGCACACCCATTCATCATACACTTTCGGATACCAGAGAGGCAAAGATCTACCATAGTATATACAAGTGTTAGATACGACTGCAACTGCGCCAGACTCGCATGGTGTTCCAAGCGCGTGTCAACTGTAATTATCAATTCACGGCAATTCAGAAAATGTACGCCAATGGATTCCATCAACATCCACCTGTAATGAGTTTACACAGGTCAAATTTTGTTCCCATTTTCTCTTGAGTCATGTACACCCAACTTATATGTATACACACCAAACCCCTAATCATCATTAGTAATTTTAAGTTCTTATTAGAAATTATTATAGTGCTCTTAATTGTGTATTCCCTTAATCTTGAAAATCATTGATTTCTTGTGGTTTAATTACTAATTGGTCTTTGTGTATTCACACTTACTGGTGTAAAACTTTTCGCTTGTTTCAGCTGGTGTTGGTCTGTGCCATTCCTTGTGCATTTCTGTCCCCTCCCTCCAAGCCCTCCATTAATGCACACAGTGGCATTCAGACAGTAGAAGATGTTGCAAAGTGTAAGCACAGGGGACTGATTTTGACATTAGCATTTGGAAGATTTGGGCATTTGATTTAATTTTTACGTTTCAATGTACAATACTTTTGTTGGGTTTGGTAAGGGTCTGTAACCTCCCGCCTATCATGGTCGTACAATTTTTACTTGCTACTAGTGACTAACTAACTACATAAAGGACTGGTCCCAAAAATGCCTGCATAGTTTACATGGGGCATTGTTACCTTGCTGTTGAGACCAGTGGCTATGCTAGAACTTCTTTAAGTGTGGGGATAATCTACCACTCTACTAGTTTCTCATGTTTAGCAAGTTTAGTTTGCATCTGTACCTTGGATTAATGGTCCATTACGGACAATTCAAAAGTTTATGAATGATTTGATACTAAGTGGGCAGTGGTCGTAGAGCATTACATATAAGTCATACAAAATTCTCTTATCTCTTCGATGTGAAAATGTGATGTGTTATAGTATCAATTAGAACCTCTTTTCCTCGAATAAGATTCGAGTAATGCTTCCTTCCGACAAGCGTGCACTTGTTGCCTCTTCAATATCACATTTAAATGGAATTACTTGGTAAATTTTTCTTGTTTGACATATTCGACATGTATTTTCTTTGCTACTCGATCCTTCCATCTCAGCACCCAGTATTACAATGGGTAAATTGTTCATGATTGAAAAATCGTCGATTAATTTGCAGGCAAACTAAGTTTAAAACCGAAAAATAAAATTTTAATCATTCAAGATTCAACAACCCCCGCCCCCCCCCCCCACTATAATTCCCATTATCATGGTTGGATTGCTCTGCTCGGGCCTCTTCAATGTCACATTTGGTGTAATATTGCCAGCCAACGCCCAAACACAAATGCTACCTTACCATGTGTTGTTTGGTTAGGATGCATGTCAGATGTTGACCATTCATGCACATTGAATTAAACCAAATAAAATGATCCCTCCCCTCACCCCATCCCCACCCAATATTCTCATGTTCATTCGCAAATTAGGTCACAAGCATTTTCAATGGGGGGAAAATCAAGAGTGACATATGATTCTCTAGATATTCACTCATTTATTAACCCCAAGAATAGCACAAGGGTGATGTAGTTCTATTTTAATTCATCCAAAATTGATCCCAAGTTTTACCTTCGCTTTTAGAGTGAGTGTTTTTATTTGTATTTGTCTTTGTACCGCGGACTTTTTTCATTCGAAACTATTCAAACAACTAAGGCAGCTAGCCTCGTCCATTGACATGAAGAGATAAAATAAATTCACATTGAATTAGCCAACATAGTATGTAAATGTGCAAATCAAATAGAAACGCGTCTGCGTGTGCGTGGGTGATAATTAATACGAGCAACATATTTGCAGCATGTATATGACCACATAACCACATACATATTTAAGTTGTGCAAACTTAAGTTATTAAAGTATTTCAAGAAAAAGATCTTTTTTTCTTTGGTTCTTAGGGGCGTGGGAAGGGATCTTCGAGAAAAGGATCTCACACTCGATAATCTGCAAAAGGAAGAAAGGGATGATGCAATGCATTGTTGCAGTATATTCCATTTGTTTTTTTTTCTTTTAGTGTCCACTATTCTATTTTAAAAAGTTTCAAAATAAGTGTTCATTTTTCTGTTTAAGAATAGGATAAGCGATTCATGTTCATAAATTCCATTTAAACCCACTTTTGACTTTATTATATTTTCAAAATTTATTTTTCTTAAATATTGTGCAAACGAGTATGAAACACTTAATTTTAAACGAACGGAGGCATTATTATCTATGCATTGAAGGTAACATGAAGAGTATACTTTGAAACTTTGTACTCTGAATATATGAAACGTTTTCAAATCCCCAATACACACTACTATTATGACAAAAGACCCAATTTGATCCCTGAACTAAGTATGTATTGTATAATTAGTCTCTAACTATTAAAGGTCAAATATACAACCTATGTATTATAACTCAATTTAGTTCTTACATCCAAATTAAAAGAGTTGACCATGATTTTGGGATTTTTTTTTTGCTGGAATGACACTATTGAAAGGGTAAAATAGACATACAATATATGTATTTATTATTAGAAATCAATTAATAGAAAAACAATACTCCCCCTAACCCCGCACACCCCCCGGTTTCCCCTTCCCCTTCCCAAACTCTGGCAACCCCTCATC
>JAOTQG010107622.1:0-12437 GCA_025631175.1 Iris virginica
GATGTTCCTATGCTTGAGATGACTTCCTTCTGAACCATCTGCTTCTCTTTTCCCGTGTATGAAATCCGAATAAACCTTGTTCTTTGTCTTCTTTCATGTCATGTAGCCATGTAGGCCTAATTATGAGACTGATGTTTATTTGCTGATGAATATACAACTTAGCCAAAGAGGATCCATGGTAGAAGGTTTAAACATCTAGCATGAATCTTGTGTAGTTGCTCTGCACCGTGTAAGTTTGATAGTTTTAGCTCATAAGAACTTGATAGAAGTGAAACAAGTTTGCATTAGCACTTGGAACAAGTGGGTAGGTGAAACAAAATCTACTGAGATGAAATTGGTTACATTTAAACCAAATCCTAGCCCAGCCTTCATAATGATCTCATTTCAGTTTTTTATCACCGAGTTAGAATCAAAATCACAATAAAGGTTACAACTCGGAACAAGTTCCATGAATTGGAGCTCTGGAGTTGCTAAGCCTGGCAATTTGGGTTAAATGGGTTGTAATGGGTTGAGTTACAATAAATATCAGGTTGTAATGGGTTCAACCTATTATAACCTATTTAATTAATCAATCAACTCAATTATGTAATAAATAGGTTAAGCTAAAATTAAATTATTATTTGAATACTCTTTCGTACAAAAAAAATATTTTTTACATACTCTAATATACAATTTTATAATTAAATGGGTTGAAACGGGTTAAGCTGTTTAGCAGGTTAAAGCATGTTAAAATGGGTTAATGGGTAACAAATTGACAGACCTATTTATGATTCAATTAATGTCTTAATAATGATTAAAATATTCGAATATAAAATATAATACATATATTTTAAGTAAGAATATAGTAAAATGTTGTGTGACTTTTTAATAGGAAAAATTCTGGCACATTTTGAGATAGAGGAGTAACTAATTTTTTCCCACTACAATTTAATTAAACAATTACTTGATTAACCAATTCAACACCTAATGATTTGGATCATGACAAAATAAAACGCCAGATTACTGAAAAATCCTTCATTTGTAGTTAAGTAACATTAGTGTAGACAAGGGTGTATTAGTCATTTACCACGCGGAAGCCCGGGAAGAAGTCCAGAAAGTAAATCAAACAACCAACTACTTTGCTTTTGAAAATGTCAGCAAAAACCAACCAAACAACAAATAACAACAAAAAGCCAAAAACAGAATTCAGCAATGCCCAAAACATTAGTAGAAGCATTTTCAAACCCAAATTCAATATCCTCTCTGCAAATCCATGGAGGTTCTTCTGATCATGGCCCCAAGGAAACAGCCATGGCTAATTCTTTCCCTATTCTTTTTCTGCTTCCTTTCATCCTTCCCTCGATCTTTTTCTCAATCCAATCCTCAAAATATACAAGTTTTCTTCCCATTCGAGCCCCTGCCCATTGATCCACCATCAAATTCCAACCAACCCGTCTTCCCCCCGCCCCCATCTCCGCCACTGCCGCCACCATCGCCGCTGCCAACTACTAGTTCAAACTCAAACTCGAGGAGGGCTGTTGGCACTGCTGTTGGTGTCACTGCAGCGAGTTCTTTAGTATTATCTGCGCTCTTCTTCCTGTTACTTATGAGGCGTAGAAGGCGAAATAAGGAGAGAAGCGAACGAGTTGCTGTTAATCCCTACAGGGATCCGTACGGGCACAATAACAATCCGCCCGGATTGTCTCGAGATCAGTTTGTGCGATTTGAAGGGAATGTGAAAGGAGTGATTGTTGATGAAGAAGGATTGGATGTGCTTTATTGGAGAAAGCTCGAAGGCGCAAACGGAAACGGAAATGGAGTTGTTAAGACTCATTTTAACAAAGAGGTGTTGAAGAACACTACAAAAGATCCTGTGAAAGAGGAAGAAAAGAAAATGATTGCCGGAAGTGGGAGCGAAAGGCAAAGGATGTCTTTGGAGTCTCCCATCCAAGTAGTTCCTTTGCTCAGAGGAAAGTCCAGTAATTCCCATATTTGGCCACAAGGGGATGAAGAAAAAGGCCAAAGGAACAATCTCATGGCTGTTGGGAAACAAGAGCTGAAAAGTCAACTTTCGTCGCGATCTCCACCACCACCGGTGCCTGTCGTGGCAGTTTCAAGGCCTGCGTCACCACCTCCACCGCCAGCACCACTGCCGATGCCTGTAGTGGCAGTTTCGAAACCTGCAGCACCACCGCCACCACCACCACTAATGATGCCTGTTGTGGCAATTTCAAGGCCTGCAGCACCACCGCTGCCACCACCTATGCCTGTAGTGGCAGTTGCGAGGCCTGCACCACCACCTCCACCACCTAGAGCTGGTGGTGTTGCTTCAACATCAAAGGTGCCGCCGCCGCCACCATTCGGAAAGGGGATCGGAAGTAACACCAAACAAGTCAATGCTACATCCGAAGTGAGTGGAAATGGCCAGGTCAAACTGAAGCCTTTGCATTGGGACAAAGTCAATCCTAATGTTGAACATTCCATGGTTTGGCATAAAATTGACAAAGGCTCATTCAAGTAAGAACATTATCTTCCAACAGTTATATAGTTAAAACATCTTTTCAACTTTCTGATTTAAAACTTTTCCAATGGGTTTCTAAAAATCTCCCAATTTTCTGTAGATTTGATGGTGATCTTATGGAAGCTCTATTTGGAACTGTGGCTGTGAACAAAAAATCCCCAAGAGGAAACCCTAAATCAACTAGTCCAAAAGGCGATAAATCCGGTCCACCCTCTCAAATCTTCATCCTTGACACAAGAAAGTCTCAAAACATAGCAATTGTGCTCAAGTCACTAGCCATTTCTCGCAGAGAAATCATCGATAGCCTCCTTGATGGCCAAGGTCTGAGCACAGACACTCTTGAAAAGCTTAGCAGAATTGCCCCTACCAAAGAAGAAGAATCAGCAATCCTAGAGTTCGATGGTGACTCGACCCGTCTAGCTGATGCAGAATCCTTCCTCTACCACATCCTCAAAGCTGTTCCCTCTGCATTTGCTCGGTTCAACGCCATGCTTTTCAAATCAAACTATGGCTCGGAAATTTCACATCTCAAGAAGTCCTTGCAAACTCTTGAATCAGCTTGTAAAGAGCTGCGGAATCGTGGGCTTTTTGTGAAACTTCTAGAAGCCATCTTGAAGGCTGGGAATCGCATGAATGCAGGAACTTCTAGAGGGAATGCACAAGCGTTCAACCTTTCTTCTCTCCTAAAGCTATCCGATGTCAAAAGCAGCGATGGGAAGACCACTCTGCTTCACTTTGTTGTGGAAGAAGTGGTTCGCTCCGAGGGGAAACGTTGTATGTTCAACAGAAATCGCAGTTTGAACAGAAGCAGCAGCCGGAGTGATGGCCTTAGTGAAACTGCATCATCGAAAGATCAGAGAGAGAAGGACTACATAATGCTTGGTTTGCCAGTTGTTGGAGGGGTTAGTTCCGAGTTCTCCAATGTAAAGAAAGCAGCAGGGATCGACCATGACGCGTTCTCCAAATCCTTCTCGGCTCTAACGGGCTGCTTGGCTGAAATCAAGCAAATAGTGGAGCAATGTGACAGCGATGTTGCAGGCGGAGGGAGAGGGTTTGTGAGAGAGATGGAACGGTTTTTAGACACTGCAGAAAAAGAGATAGAGGGAGTGAAGGAAGAAGAAACTCGGGTTATGGAGCTTGTGAAGAACACAAATGAGTATTACCAAGCAAAGGCTTCAAAGGATAAAGAGTTTCAGCTGTTTATGATAGTTAAAGAGTTTCTTGGAATGGTTGATAAGACCTGCGTTGAAATCGCTATCAATTTGCAGAAGAAAAGAACAGATAGAGGCGGCAGCGGCTCGTCGGCTTCGTCTTCGCCTAGGTCGCCTGCTCGGCCATCGGTGAAATTTCCGATATTGCCTCCTAATTTCATGAAGAATAGTTCAAGTGATTCTGAAGAAGATTGATTAGTGAAGAACAGTGGGTGTAAGAAATGTACATACGTGAATGGTCAACGTACAGAAACGTGACTTGCGGTGAGAATTTGTAATGAGATTGAACCAACAGAAAGTGTATCTGAGATGAGTTTATTTATTCTTTTGAAAAATTGTAACTAGTAACATTTCAATCTCTCCACGGAATGGTGTCTAAACAAAAATGCCTAGCTTCAGATATTCACAGCTAGGGCTCTTAGACGAAACCAGGTACTTCAAGTATCCGAGTCGACCTGAGCCAACTGACCGGGTCCAACTAGACTCGACCACTCCACTGCTGAACTGAGCTCTCCAGGGTCCATCTCGAGTCTGTCTCCCAAACCGAGAACTCTCTACTCCCTCGTTAACCTGAAAAAATGCAACCCGACTAGACTCAAAATGTTGATTTATTTTTTAGTCACTTCAAGTTCAAGCATGCTCGAGAGGAACGAATCGGACGAGTTGAGTTCCATGATGAACAGGACATATACAAAACACTGCCAAAAAGTACCACAGGAACTTCCGAACAAGGCCTAAACGCAAGTTACCAGGATCATATTCTTTGCATTTCCCAGACCCAACAGTCTCTCCCTCTTCCAGGTTAAACTTACTCGGGGAGGTCAAAATAATCGGTGTCTTAATTTTATTCTTCAGAGTCAACACCATCCGAAGAATACATTTCACATATTTGAAACAGAATGAAACAAATTCTAAGCAGAATGCCCATCTCAACATATTTCATATATTTTCAATATCTTACTCAAATATCACCCAACATCACAAATAAATACTAAACACTTTCCATTTACTACCCCTATCCATACACTCTCACAAATCAATTCAAACATTTCACATCATATTCTCTCTCCTCTCTCCTCACATTCAAACATTTCACATCACGTTCTCTCTCCTCACATCACATTCAAATCTTTCACATTATAAGGGCAATTTAGTCTTTTATTTCATAAACTCATATTACTCATATCCAAATAGTAAACAGTACAATATTAACATATATCATTATATATCGCATTCCTGATCTGACCCTAAGAAAACAGAAGACAGCTAATATTCTAAAGCTGACAATTTACAAGAAGATGCAATTACATTAATAAACTATCTTGTCTATCTATAGGTCAATAACCATCTTTCACTCTGCACATTTGCCGAATAGTATTGTACTAACACTCGCCCCCTATCTATTTTTGTTTATATATGATGACCACTCACATTGAGAGAGAGAGAGAGAGGACTCTGTCAACCTAGGAAGACAAAGACCCCCAGCAGGCTTTACAGCAAAGACTATGGGAAGATACACCTGCTGCCTTACGAACTGAGTCATCTGGCCGGCTAATCCTTGTAGTATATGGATAGGTCAACTCCGGAAACATGTTCTTCACCATACGAAGCTTCCTAGTACTCCACACCTATATCTCTTTGCAACCCCTTTATGCTTTTCCGTGAATTTCTGTGATTCCCTCGCTTGATCAGCAAGGGTGACATTAGCGATTCACTGACGCAAAACGAGCCGGCGTTGAACTTCATTCTTGTTGCCATCCTGCTTTAAGGGCACATGCCATAAGCATACAATGTACCACTTGAAATAAATACAGGTGATATATAAACAATATACAATGCTGGTAGAATCCAAAATTAATTTTCATGTTGTTGGATTTCATGTTGTTGGAAGGGAGGGAGAGGAGTTGTTATCCTACAGGAAAGTGTCACCTATTAGTCTCAGCATGACTCCCTCCCAGTTTGAGTGGTTTAAGACGGATAAGTGTCTGGTTTTGATCGGTGAGATCACGCGGGCCATTGCAAACATGTTAGGTCACCAAATCGCAAAACCACTGCTCCCACATCAAGATAAGAAATAGGGACCAAATTGGACATTCGAGGCAAAGAGTAAAACACTTGTATGATGGAGGCGGCTCGAATCCATGTTAAGACCTTGTCAAAGCTCGTATATGATACTAAGTTCAGATTGTTCTAATTAAGAAATGTAGGGTTATTTACTGCGAAACACAAAATACCATGGTACATGAACACCAAAATGGAGCCATTACAAAAATTGAACCAATCACCACCAGCTTGGCAGTCAATTTCCTGATGCATGGAATGGTTATCGTATCTTACTTTTACTCCATCTCACCAACGAAAAGAAGGCAAGCCTTGGTGCAAAATGTGTTCTTTAAACTCTTCTCAGACCCTGCAGAGTCATGTTCTTAACCTATCCTCTACACTGGCAAAAGCAAAACCATGCCCCACCGCACCCCCAACCCTCGCCCACCTAACACTATGACTCTGAGAGCAACTCTCACATCCCTTCACTCGTCCCAAATTTCATATAGTCCATGGTGTATGCTTCTGTTGGACCAAAGAAGTAAATGTATTGAATAAGATTTCATATTAAGGTCTTAGGAGACACTGTTCTATAGGGGACCAAGGGGTGGCTCAGAAGAAGAGCTGGGCTTTACAATGTGTAAGGTCTCAGGTTCGATCCCTTCTCATGCCCCCTTGGGGCCAAAAAAACAAAAAATTAATATATGAGACACTGTTCTATAATTCTGCACATTAACATCCAAAGATATGGCACATGCAGTAGTGTGAAGGGTCCTTCAAGGCAACATTTGCTGATATTGGCCGTGCATTATTATACAGGGAAAACAGGGCCCTCATCTCAACAACAAGAAAAAGGTACAGGTCATCGTGAATCATGAGAAAACAAGAAATTCATTTGGAATACCGAGTGTAAAACCCATATGAAATAGAACTAAAAGGTTTGCCAAAAATGATATCCTTCAACAGGTCTTCATAAATTAGCTTATCCAGCCCTATTATTAAGTCCTAGCCAGAAGTGAATATGTAACTACCAAAAGAGAATCACATCCAAGGAACAATGAAAACAGTCACTATGGTCCACCATTTATACCTACTACTACATATATAAGTCAATGTTTCTTCATCATGACTCCTCATGGTAGGTGAAATGGCTCTGTTGGATTTTGTTAAAAGTCTATTTAGTTTAAGTCTGTCACGGGCCGTTAAGTTAGCCTACCTTTTCAACATTAGAAAATTTATAGATTTTTCATTGTCGAATACAATCACTATCTGAATTAAGAAATTTAGATGTAAACACTAAATACCTACACTTACTTTTTCTGAAGGGTTTTTGGACATTCCTTGGACCCGATAAAAGTCGGGCATTGGTTTTGCTTTGAAGGTAAGACTTTGCCTTATCTTTTTCATCTCGGCTTCTTTATCCTCCTAAGGCAAGTAACAACAAGTTAATTAAAAGCACAAATACACAGAAATATGTGGTACGAAGGAGCATCAATTTAACCCCTTGCTGAAAATGCACCTTCAATTTTAAACTCTGATGTCTCTTATCTGCTTCTTTAGCATTCGATTTTTCATCCAATTTCTTGAAAGACTGTTGAAACATAGACAGATAATTTATTTAGCAAAAGACGAACCGCATCTGCAAGGTGTTAAAGAATAGGCGAGAGAAAAGAGTAGTGAGTAGGGTGGGGTATGCACACCTCTTTCCGTCTTTCAGCTCTTTCATCGCTTTTCAAACCCACAGAAGGCTTGGCAGCATTTACATATCTTTCATTGAGTCCATTAAGGGACCTGCTGAAATTTAGCCGATTTGAATTAAGCAATGTGACAGAATCATCAGTTCTTCATTTGACACACTACACAAAGAGGTTTCCTTTAGATAAGAAAGAAACAACTTTCAGCATTGAGTTGGATATATTCTTTTATCAATGCATTAATTAATCAAGCCAACAACTAGATTTAATTTTGTTTGGCTCACAAACAAAACTTAGAAGCACCAAGCTTGCAATTCATCTCAATATGAAAAAGTATACAGTTCAAATTATTTTGCTCTGACAAAGCTTATTTTGCTCTAGCTTATGCAAATTCTGACTGTGAGAGATGACCACATTGGCAGAGCATCAGATCAAAGCTGTTGCATGGAAAATGATTTTCAAAGAACATTTTCTGAAAATTCTAGTCTTAGTCCAGGATAAGGTTGCTATAGACTACATGTCAAAGAGAAGCCCCCATTCTCCCAAGCAAAACAACTTACAAATTTGAGTTCGATAAATCGTTCCAGAAACGATAATACATATAATACACTATCCCACTTTTTGTCTCTATTTCTCTGCATTGAGAGCAATCCCCCTCCATGCATTAGCCAAACATAAGAAATGTGATAGATTTTACATGAAAATAATCTCCACAAAAATGACCATTTTCCGCAAACTCTCTTCCGTGAAACAAATGGAGCCTATACTTATACAGACAGGGTATGTGTAGCTTGCATGTATTTCAAAAAAGTAGTGGAATTCAATAGTACAATATATAATGCAGAATGCAAAACTAAATTTGTGTTTCAAAAATTAGTATGAACATGGACGGACGGCATATGACCAGAACACGCAATTGTTTTTGTCATATAATAAATGCACCACGTCTTACTAAGTGAAACATGGGAGACATGTACCATAAATTTATGTTTCAAAAATTAGCAAGAATGCATACTAGTAAGCAGTGAAGAGAACCAAATTGGCCATGCCTGAGAAACAGTGGTGGCAGCAGTTCAAGAAAAGAGAGAACATGGACAATGGAGCAGAAGAACATTGGCTTAGCAAACAGTATCTTTCATTGTAGAATCATATCCACGGATAAGAAAACGGGCAATAGCCTGTCTCCAGACTCAATAAAGGTATATCATATACAAGGAAGAAGAAGACAACAAAGGTATATCTTACCCCGACAATATAGAATTCAACTTTTTTCCTGGTTGACCTCTCTGAGCATTTATCTTCTCTGCTGTCTTTCTTGCTCTGCAGTTCAACAAGAAGAATTAGTGGCATGCATATAGCTCAAACACATCAATGAGGTTACGGTAATTACCGTTCATTCTCTTTCCGATAAATCACAGAAGATCTATGTTCTGATCCCTTGGACAAGACCTGCTAAACAAAAACAGGAACCAGTGCACTAGTAAAACTTGAGAAACCATCTAATATCTGCTCAAAGAGAGAGAAACGTAAAGAAATACTGCTTACGGGGTATATAGATCAACAAAGAGATATTGTCACCTACCTGCTTCAGATCATGAGGCTTATCATCATTAGAGGGTCTTAATTGGTTGAAACTGTTCTGAAACGTCTTAAATGCTCGCTTAACAATGTCCTTGTCCCCCATTTGCTCCATGAATATAGACTTTCTATTTGGCATAAGAGATGAAGTTGAAGCTGAATTCAAATTTGCAGAACCGAGACTGAGAGATAAATGCAGGGATGTGGGCCCTGCTCGCTTGCTTTCTCCTGCAAAAGAATTCTTGATTCTAGGTAATGATGAAGCATTTGCCTTCTTTCCCGAGGCCTTGGCCACAGACATGACTGCAGAAGCAGATTTTGGCTTTGATACTTTAGGAGTGGAACTTTGAGGTGTTTTGGGTATAGGAGATGCTGGCGTCTTCATCTTTGTCCCCATCAAATCTCGCCCCTTTTTGGTCGGATTTACCTAAACATCAAAGTATGAAACAATTTCAAATTCAGGAAAATCATCCAAATACTGTTCTTCAAAGAAATCTAAGAGTACAGAAAGCACATTGAATTGATAATAAACAAGTTCAAAACAGTACCTTTCGCAACAACTTGTTGGCATCCAACTTTATATTCTTGTCTGCACTATTAGGGATACTTCCGCTTCGAATATCCACTTGCAGGGGCTGTTTCATCGAAACCAGACTCTCATTATTAACCAAAGCAGCTTCTCCAGGTGAATTAAACTCATGATCGTATATTTGACCATTTGATTCTTCACTTGATTCAGCCATTAAAGAGTTTTGACACTCCGAGGCACTCTCCACTTGCAAAGGTAACTCCACCATGTCCTGAGATCTATTTGGAATATTCTCGTCTCTAACTGAAACCACTTGCACAGGTTGCTCCACCATGTCCGTAGATCTATTCGGAATAATCTCATCTCTAAGTGAAGCAGCTACTTCTGGGTAACCAGATTCAAGGCTATCTGATATTCCATTCAATGCTTCTTTACGTTCCTCCACCACCAAGCTCTGCAGCTCATAGTTGGATTTTGGCCCACTAAAATTTGCACTGCTTGTCACACTATTCGACTCGATGTCCTGCTCCACTTCTTCAGAAGTGGAACCGGATTGTTCTGGGGAGCTTCGATCATCTGAACTTGAAGCAGGTTCAGTTTCAGTAGGCTTTTCTTGATCAACTACCTCAGCCTTCTGAGCAGCAATTTTTTTGTAATGAGCTTCGAAATAAGCCTTCTTCTGAGCTACAGATCCTGGGGTAGAGCACTTCCCAACTTCCTCCAAGTACTTGTTTGGCGAGAAAGTTGACCATTTCTCCCAAGAGAGTGAATCATTCTCATACTTGCCAAATGAAATTGACACTCCAAGAGGATGAGAGGCAACTGATTCTCCCATCTGCTCATTTAACACAGCCCAATATTTTCAAGCAATAAACAAAGTGACAACTCATAAACCATTAATTAAGTATCACAAGCTCAAGAACATGAAATGGATTCATCAAATGCTCTTAAATAATCAAGTTAAACTGTAGTACCAACTAACTATAATGGGCCATTTCTAATCAATTAAAAGGAAAGGTGGGTAGCAAATCAGCCGAGAATCTACTTGTACAAAAAGCAAACATTGAACAAATGGGCCAGTTCCACCAGATCATAATAAACAGCTGAATAGGAAATCAGCCAACAATCTACACCAAATGGGATCAATTCAGGCAGCAATAATATTTTTAAAACATCCAAATTTAACAAATGGGCAAGTTCTAATTGTTGAGATGACAAAAGGGTGTACCTTATTTTCAACAACTGGTGCTTCCACAAGAGATTCGCCCATCAAATATCACAAAGCAAGAGCTACAAGTTCCACAAGGTGCATAAACCAGAACCTTAATAAACATGGACAATAATCAAAAACACTGAAGCAGATCACAAATGAAGACAAAAAGAAGACTTAAAAAAGGAAAACAAGTACATGTGCTGTGTTTTTCCTTTTCAACTCTGCTACTGACAATCCATACAATTTTTTTTTTTACAGTCTCGGAAAAAGTAGGGTCCTTTCCAAGTCATTCTGGAAACTCCTAAAGAAAAAAACCCAATCATAGACCTAATCAAAAATGCACATAATGCCCATTTGATCTGAGAAAAGATGTTTCATCTTTTCACTACTATCACCACTGTTCACACTTAGGACAGAGAATAAAAGTACCTAGTATGCTGCAAGCAAAAAGGGCAGAAAGACCGAATTTTCAACCAACAGTTTAGTGGGTGATGGGGAGATCAAAAGTTTTACTAAAAATCATAAAGATTTAATAAAGTAAAGAAACAAGAATCCAAAAATTAAACAAAGTGGGGATTTTCTTAATGGGGGGTTTCTCATCATTCTTTATTCTTGCTTACCTTAGAAATTTTGCAACCAAAAGGGATCCAAGGAAGGAGATAATTGAGTGAAGTGATCAGCCATTGGAGAGTGGATGGATAGAGAGAGGTAAGCAAATTTAAGTGGGGCCCAGCTTCTTGGAGAGAATAGTACACGGTAGAGAAGAACAGGCAACGCGGGAGGACACGTGACAGATCTATCCTGTTTTTGCTCAATAATAGAGTTTGCCAAAAAGTACAACTTCCGTTCGGTGGTCCAATCGATTTTTTCTCTATTTAGGATTATGCATTGCCTACTCCTGAGGATTAAAAAAACTGGGCAATTTATACTGAGCTCCTAGGAGCTCCTACTAAGGAGCTCTCATTAACTAAATATTCATTTTTTATAATTAAATATTTATTTATAATATTTTTATTGTTATTTTTGATTTTCTATTGTATGATAGTGTTCATTTAGTTTAATGTTATGTTCATTTTACATAATAGTATTATTCATTTAATTCAACATTTATAATCAATATTCATTTTTCGACATTAAATATTCATTTTATGTGAAAAAGGGGAGCTCCTTGCTAGGAGCTCTTGGGAGCTCCGTATACCAACTGAAAAAACTGTTGTGATATTTAATTATTTATTTATTTTTCAATTTTTTTAAAAAAAATTTGTAAGTCTTTTCGTATTTTACTCTATTTTCAAATCATATATTTAATTTACATATGTATTTATGAGAATAAATAAAATAAATATTTTTTCTGTTATGTCCACCATAATGACGTATTATGAGGAAAAAAACATAACTTTTAACACACTTAAATTTAAAATAAAAGGTAGAGAGTATTTAATATAAAAAATAATTTTAATAAATATTTAATTTGAAAAAAATATAATTTTTTTAACGAAACATCAGAATTCAGGAAAAAAAAAAATACAACTTTTAAAATGGGGAGGAAAAGTGTAAAAGTTTGGCCTGATTTTGAGTTCAATGGTCTCGTAAATCTTTTGATTTGAGCTCATAATATGCTTACAAATTACAAGAATCTTATGCTTGTGTTGAGACCTAATTAAGGTGG
>JAOTQG010107633.1:0-12434 GCA_025631175.1 Iris virginica
GCACAGTAGAGGGGTCAACTCCAAGATAATAGATTGTTCTATATAAAAGAATTCGAACTCAAAACTTTACTTTAAGTTTATCAAAAACCTTTCAATTTAGGGCAACCATCATTGAAGAAAAAAAATACAGGAGAGAGAGAGAGAGAGAGAGAGAGAGAGAGAGAGAGAGAGAGAGAGAGAGAGAGAGAGAGCTTAAACATGCATATAGATTTGCCAAAGGAGTACTTTCAGAGATCAACTTTAGGAGTTTGGCGAAAAAGAAAAGTTCAGCTTTAACAGGACTGTGAGAATAGACGCCGGAAAAGATAAAATGAAAAGGACAAAGTTAGGATTTAGAGTAAAAAGCAATTTTTTGATTTGTCAAGCGGCCCAACCACTATGATCCCACATTACCCTCGGCCCATTTAAAATGATGGGTCTTTTATATAATTCAAATGTACTGAACAAGGAAACATAAAATTAACTATATTTATAGATAAACAATATTTATAATAAATATTTATAATATTTCAAATTAACTTTTAATATTTAAATACACTGAAAAATTAAAAATAATATACAATCATTTAATGACAGTTTGATTATGTTAAATTATTTTAAGCCATTTTCTCCCAAACATCATGTATTAATTCAAACAGTAACCTTTTTTGGGACTGGGGGATGAATGTTTTACTTTCTTATTCAAAATTTAATATTAGACGATATTAAATTACCTATTAACATATATTTATTATCTTTAAAATTTTAATTCGTTTGAGATCACAGGTTTTGGTCCCAATAATCCAGGTTCGAATCCCTTTTGATTCATGATAATGATGTATTTTACAAAGAGACGTGCTACATATATCGCTTATTTTAACTAGGGCTGTGCAAATAAAATCGAAAATTGAATCAATTCAACCAATCCAACTAAGCCAACGAAAATAAAATCAAACTAAATATTAGGTTTTTATTTAATGTTAAAAATCGAAAAATTAGGTTGGTTGTGGTTTTGAGGATATTTTGATATTTCAAAATCGAACCGAACCAAGGATATAATATTTGTGCATACCTACTAACAATCTAATTAACCTAGGTATAAATATTATGTATGATGATATATATTATGTATTTAAAGTTTGAATTTTTTTTTTAACAATTTGTATTTTTGCTACTTGTAATTAGTAGTTTTTGTATTTCAATTATAAGCATTTTCAAATTTACTTATAAAGTGATAATGTTTAGTTAAAAAGGTTAAATATTCACAAAATTTGTTAAAATCCGAAAAATAATCGAATCAACCCGAAAATATAAAAATGGACTATTCAATTTATATGAAAATTAGGATTGATCATGGCTTAGAAATTTCAAAAAAATCGACAAATTTATTTGATTATAATATTAATCAAAACTGCGTAAAATCGAACCAAACTAAACGGTAAACACTCATAATTTCAACCACACAATCAACCGCACTCTTTATGAACTTGTACCTTATCATCAAGGTACAAGCTCGTAAAGCGTATCATTGATTTTGCCGTTCAGCGGTATGTTCAGCATTTTTAATTTACAAAATGTCGTCTTCATTGATATTCACGTTTATAGAGAGAAAATAGATTACGTATCTATTGATGGAATGCATAACGAAAAAACTTGATTAAATTGATAGTAAATAAGAGTGTATATCTATAGTATAAATTCAAATTGTGTTTAACTGTTCAATGAACTGTTTATGGACAAGACAATGCCAACAGTAATATTTGAAAGGGAGGAAAAGGCTGCACAGGTTGACCGTCGGGAGAGAGAGGAAAAGGGCTTATTTTTGGGTGTAAGTAAAGAAAGGGATGAGGGAGAAAGAGTGGGATGTCCTATGTGATGTGAGTCAGAAAAGAAAATAGAGAGTAGGGGTTAGCCCACCTGACTCTCTCCACTCTTTTCTACCAATTTTATTTTTTTTTGACCCTTTTTGTATTGTTTTTATTATATTATTTTTAAAGAAATTGTTTTGTATTTAAAAAAGAAAAAAATATTAATATTTTTTTGTATCGTGCCCTCGGGCACGGGCAATGAGACTTGGGGAACAGTAATTGTGCTATGTAGTCTGGAATTGTACAGTAAATGGTCAAATCAAATTGAAATTTCTAGGTTTTTTGCTTTTGCCTCCTTTCTCCTCTATTTAATTTAATTTTTTTTAACCGATAACTCAGAGAAAAAAACAAGGAAAGTCGTGCCCTTGGGCACGAGCACAGCATTCACTAGTATGATTACATTAGAGAGCCCTAAGGACATTCTAAGTAAAGACAAATTACAACATCCTACTTCCATACGCTCCTCAAGATGGTGCTCTTGGAGAAGATTTCAATCTTGCTGCGTTTAGAAAGAAACATGATTCGATCCAAATAGAGATTTCGTCAGAAGATCAGCGGACGAAATATGAGTAATACGAAGCATTCCTTGTTGCATCTATATACTCCCATATAAAGTGATAACCTAAGCTAATATGTTTCATGAGAGAGTGAAACACCAGACTGAAAGAGAGATGCACAGCTCTAATATTGTCACAATAGATGACAGGTACATCAGGAAAAGAAACACCCAGCTTAGTAAAAAGAAAGCAGCAGCAGAGGTAGCAGCAAACAATATTAAGATATGAATCGACTAATAATTTATATTTCAAATCGAACCGTGACACCTCTAGTACTGATCTTTACCTGGAACTATGCCGATATGGCTTCCTAGAACAGCCCAAAGCTCATCATGCGTGAAGAATGAAAAATAAAGTTCTCTTCCTAATCTCTCTTCAGTAAATTGTTTGAGTACATTCAATCCAGAAGTTATTGCACTCCAAAAATATTGGCCATAGCACCATCACTAGTTTCTGATCCCTTTTTGGGCATTGGATATCTGAGCGTTTTCAAAAATTTGATTTTGGGCCAGTTAAAAACAAATAGGCCGAAATGGGGCAATTGCTTTAAATGGGCCAGTTACCACATTTTACTGGAACCAAATTGGGCCAGTTGCAGTGGAGAAAAGTTTTAGTGCAGAAAAAATATTGCCAACTTAACACTCTTTTTTAACATTATCGGATAGTAAAAAAAGTTTTAAAACATGAGATATATAATTTCATTAGAACATTTACATAATTATCATCGTATTGACTCGTTACCCTCTGGAACTAAATATATATTCTAGTTAAGGGAGATCTCAGGTTCAAGTATCGCCGTATGTAAAAAATTCTTGTCGGCAAATTAATCCATCATTGTTATGTGCGCTACTCGGATAGAACTGGATTATTCAGGATAAAATCTTTGTTACCCGTGGGAAATATGAAAAAATATATTCTACATATATGTGATAGAAAAATTCAAAGAAAAAGTTACATTTTACACATTTGGTCTTAGTCTTCCCCGGTGCAAATAAGCCGAAACAACAATTTGACAAGACCACATCACATTTCTCTCCAAATAAAAAAAATTGACATGTATTGAAAATGATACACAAAAAACCAAAAAGGAGGAAAAGGACAGGAATAAGAATACGAGAAATGGCTCTTTTGTCGCAATGATAAGTGTAAGAGGTCGTAATACTTGGTGATGGGTCAATATGTTTTTTTGCATTATCTTGAAAGAAAGCCCACAATGAAACTTATCAGTAAGGGCCCATTTGTCCATGTCGTGTAAGGGCCCATTTGTCCATGTCAAACCCACAACACTAGGGGAGAAAGGGCCAATTTTGGTCAATTAAAGTTATTAAGGACCACACCACACAACCCAAGAGTCTTTTTCATATTTCACATCTTCTTAGTCTCTCTTCCACCAACTTAATCCACTAATCCCATTTACTTATCTACTAATGCAATATGAACAAATACGCTAGGAATTGCGTTCAGTGCACTTTGTTAAGGAATGTGATTTAGGGTTGAAAACGATTCGAGTCTTATCGAGCTGAATTGATCAACGCAAAATGCTCAAGCTCAACTAGAAAATTAAAACATATATGATCAAGATTGGCTTGAGCGTAAACATCTATAATATTGTCTAACTGGATATGTCAAAAGTTAGCAACGAGATAAGTAGCTCAGGACGATCTAAAGGGAGCGGCTATTTACAAAGCACATAAGTGCTAAGTATAATCCATAATTACATATAATACATATTGTTAAAATATTTTACGAATTTTAAAACACTCATTTGACTATTTTATCCTTTTCTCAAAATAAGAATGTTATTTTTACTACACAAATTACTATTCTTTAATTTCAATTTTCCCTTTTTTTCATCTTCTTCTTCCAAGATAAACCCTAATTCCTTCCTTGAAGCTTACCTCCATATGTACCCAGTAGTTTCCGAACAACAACAAGATGAGCTCGCCAAACAACTTAAGTATTGTGCACTTTGTAAAGCATACAACAAAGGCAATTTCCCTTTTCAAACTAATCATACTTCTCCCTCCAACTGATCTCAATAAAGAACAACCATAAAAATGCCAACACATATCCCTCACAACCAACCTCAACCAATCTCGACCAAGATCGACATGTCCCATAGATCCCATAGTATATTTACCAAATAGCCTTAGCAACATGAAGGAGCATACACTCTTAAAAAAGAAACTCTGAAAATCCCTTTTCTTTGACAGATGTCACAATGAACAAAAAAATCCAATAACAAACAAAAGCAACCCCAAATATAAATCGAATATTTGGATTAATAACTGATCATTGGGTGTTGCTCCGGTTAGTTTGCAATTGCAGATAGAACATCATAAGAGCCCCACAATAATCTATGGTATACAATGCGGAATTTGAGACGAAGACTCGCCGGCAGTAGGCAACAACGGGAGATGAAGACAGCAAAAAATTAGTTGCGTGAACCATCAATCTGGGGCAGCCCTCGTCCCAGGAACGCCAAACGGGATAAGAGTCTAGTAATATTTTTATTATATAAAAGGGTATAAAAGTATTTTTAATATTATAAATTTTATCAGAAAATTGTGTATTACACTTAGCATTTGAGTGCTTTGTAAATAGCTATTCCCCGATCTAAATTGCTCTCGAGACTTCTTTTTTTTTTCTTTTGCCCAGCAACAAAAATGATTAATTTGATTAGAAGCTAGATCAGATTAGAAGTTACAAAATTACCACACCTTTTGTTAAGTTATACCCAACTTATGTTTAAATACGATATTCCTCTTTTCAACTTGTTTGGTCCCATCCACCCATCCCCCTAAACAAACTTCCATCGAATTGATAATTAGGTTGCCTCAATTAGTTTTCGATTGCTCGAGTTTCCGTTGCTGGAAGCGACGTCAAATCCTTAGCAAGTTTGTTTCAAGACCACCAAATGCGTAGATCAATTGATAATTAGGTTGATGTTTTAGCTTAATTAGAGGTCTAGAGTTCGAGTTCAGAAAATACAGTTGTGTTAAATTCCGGCCGCTCGGTACTCACTATGATGACAATCGTTCAGACAAAAAGTTGTGTGCAAGATTTCTTATAATTAGGAATGGAGCTGGAGCTGGAGCTGGAGCTGGAGCCCGGAGGGAGGGAGGGAGGGATGGAGCTAGAGCGAAGATCAGTACTGCTGTACTTGTATTTATTTCACTAAAACTAATGAATGATCGACAGATTTTTCACACAAGTAAACTATTACGTTTACATGCATGTTGCGCAATTAATGTTACTGAGATATCCTCTCCTCTACTTATTTGGAAAGCAAAGGAAAGCCAGTAGGCGCGGCTGCAAAATTCGCCCTTTTAACAAACCTCCCTTTCATCCTGGGCCTCTTCTCTGCATTCAGTTTCCTTACTTCGTACCTTATTTTCTTCGAAAACAGTCTCGTTCGCCGCTTCTCTCTGTACCTCGACACTCGAGCCTCTCTCCCTCCGTCCATCATTGCCGGGTTCCCCATCATCATTCCCATTTCTCCTCCATATGGATGATGCTGTATTATTCCACAACTACCCTGTAATTAAATTTTCATACAAACTGTTAATTAAACAATATCAATAACTAGCTAGATGTACTAGCTACATGTTATATAAGCTAGAAGAATATCTAGTTGCCTTTGGAGCATATGTTATGGTGGCGAAGGGGAGAGTGAAAAGGGCTCAACATTAACTATATTACAAGCGGGAGTGATCTAAGGGTAGAGTCATGTAACTCCCTAAGGGTAGAGTCATGTATTCATTAGCTCTCCACTCTGAGTTCTGGAATGCATATCCGATTTACCTCTTGCTCGTTGGCACGGACAGGGTCGATGAAAAACTCCCGAGTTGAGTCTCAACCTTTTTAAGAAGAATATCTAGTTCACATTTCATTCCGACCTTTAATAGTTAAAAAAAAATAAAAAATTGATAGCGAATTAATCTTAGGTGATTAATAATATATTGAGCGATGTGGGGATACTCTCTTGCTCAATCCATTTTTGGCTTTAATATATACAATAGGTTCACAAAGCAAAAAACATGATGTCCCCAGTGTGGGGTGTAAATAGGTACGTATAAATTAATTGTGATATGAAAAGAGAACGTACCATGCAGTTAGGCCAACAGTCGGTGGGATCTAGCTCCGGCCGGTCACCGGAAGTCCACGGAGATTTCTGATCATCCCAAGCAGCAATAACCCCTTCGTAATCAAGTCTCAAAATCTTCCTCTTCTTACTCCCATTGTGACCCGATTCTCGATAAGATAATTCTTCATCTTCTTTCACTGTTACCATATCTCCACAACCGGCCTCCACCTTTTGATCATCTTCATCATCATCCCATAATGGTGATTCATAATCAAAGCTCAACTGAAATGGCTCCCTCATCAGATTAATCCCGTGCTTCTCGAAATCGACTTGACACATCACCTCTTCGTCTTCTCCTTCTCCTTCTTCTTCTTCCTCTTTTTCTTCAACCTTCACTCGTTCTCCGTTTTGCGGAGATTCCTTTTCTGTACAATCCAAGAACCCTAGTTTTTCCATATCGAATGACTCCTCGTCTAAGCCCTTTCCTAGTAGGCTTTCGACGTCAGCTGCGAATTCAGCCAGCTCCATGTCCGACGGAAGACTTAAACAATTCAAACTGTTCACGTCGAACATGGTTCTCGAGTCGTGGTTATTGCCAGCTTCTGCTTCTGCTTCCGCTTCGAAAGTTTTGCCATCTACTTCATTAGAATTTGCGGACAAGCAAAATTGTGCGGCAAAAGGGTCGAATACCGGAACCCTATACAGGAGCTGTTCTTCGTTATCATCTTGAGACGTAGCTTCATCCGTGCTTATTTCAGGTACAATATGAAGTGGGTTCAGGATTTGGATGGACGACTCTTCTGACTTGGATGTTTTACGAAATGGCTGTTTGTTGCCATTTCTAGGCGTTCGGGGCTTTCTAGTAAAGCCCCGCTGCCAAGACGGTAAAGAAGTTTCCAATGAAACTTTGAGAGAAGCGCTCTTGAGGCGAACCCGTTCGTGTCTGCGTGCCAACGGATTCGCAGAATGCACGGAAGCATCGCAGCCTTGGCATAAGAAAGCATCGTCCGCTGGACAATACCAGCGGGCTCGCTTTCTTATGCAACTATCGCACGCTCTAGCCGTTTTGCCCGCCACCGCGTTGGCTATTTTGTGATCTGGTGAGACCATTTGAGGTATAAAATGTTATGTTTACAAAATTCAAAAGGTGCAGTTTGTGAAAAGAAAAGGTGGGGTTCTTGCTCTTTCTATAAAGAGAATTGTGAGTGCTGAAAAATGGTGGAATTATTGTAGGTTACAGACAGACCCACAACATGCACTTTTACAGGCTATTTAAGAGTTGAGTGCTCCTCCTTGGATGTGCTTTTGAGGTCTGGACCCACAAATGGGACCCAATAAAACCCCTTATCTAGTTTTTTATTGGCCAAGTTTATAAAGGCCATCCTATAATCTCTTTTGCTATTGGTTAGATCTCCAATCTAGGGATTTCTTGTGGGGTATGAGCTACCACATCGAGGATGAGGAATTAGTCCTTCTGATCCAATCTCCCCCTTTCTGTCAGTTTCTTTCTCTCACAAAAATGTTGAAAAAGACCCTTTTTTTGTTAGATTGTTTTCATTTAATTATTTATTTATTGTAAGTAGTTAATTTAAAGTTGAGAAATTTGAGGTAGGGCCGAGTAAAAAAAATTTTAAATCGAACCAATCGAATCAAATCGATGAAACCGATCGAAAAAAAATCGAATCAATATATTGGTTTAGTTTCGGTTTTCAGTACTATCAAAATCGAGAATATTGGTTTGGTTGCGGTTTAGTCGTGATATTACACTTTTCAAACCGAACTGAACCGAGATAATACTACTACTACATATTTTATTTTTTTGTACTTTGTTAATTACTTATATACACTTATATTATTAATGCATTTATATTTTATAATATTGAATATTTTATTTATATAAATTTTTGCTCTTTTCCTTTTACTTTCGATTTTTCCTTATTCAACTTTTATATTAGAGAATTATGTTCTCTTAAATTTGTAAATTGAATCATAAAATTTCTTTTTTTTTTTTGTGATTGAAAATTTCTACTTTATAAATTTGTTCTATCACATTTTAAAATTTTAAAATTATATAATTTTTTTTAAATAGAAAGTTTATGAAAATTGAACCAAAAATTATAAAATCGAAGAATCAGTTTTTCATGTTCTCGGGTTGGTTTTGGTTTTAAAAAATTATAAAATCGAACTTTTGGTTTGATTGCGATTTTGATCAAAAGTGATCAAAACCGAACCAAACCGAACCATAATCATCCCTAATTTGAGGTCCCCTCTCTTGCTCCAAAAGTAGCAATCTTTCTCTGGATCTCTCTGGAGACTTGCTCTCTGGCATAGGAATATTTCATGCATGGGAGTTTTTTCCTCATTTTCGATCATGTTAAAAGAAAGGGAAAATATCCCCATGCGAGTTCTCAAAAAGTGCAAATATCTAACACTGATGTGGCATTAATAAGCTCTGGTTATTCACTACTTATAATCTCCAGTAGATTATAAGCAGTGAATCTACTTATAATCAGTTTGTATTAAAATACGACATTGCACCTTGAATTAACCGTATTCCGCCTTCCTGAATTAATGTGTGTCAAGTTGAATTAATTTTTAGTAATTTGGTTGGAGCTAGCGACCGAAAATAGAATGGATGAAAAATAGGAGTTTTCAACTTTTAAACCCCAAGAGGTGAAAAATATTTTTCCTTCGGATTGTTAGGTTGAATATAAAAAAAATAAGAACGTTCATTTTTACTTTTTTGATATGAAATGTAGGAAGGAAATAAAATGTTTGAAAATGGTACATGAAAAGATTATTCTCCCTTCCACCTACCCTCCCTCACATTTACCCTACTACCAAACAAATGAAAATGAATGAAGCCCTCTCATTTTTCCTCCTCATTCTCTACTCCTCTTACTTTTCCTCCAACCAAACACAAAGTATTTACTTCTCCATTAGGATCAGGACGTTAAATCTTAATGCAAATTATAAGAAGCGCCTAAGCACTTCAAACTATGAGTGCCACCTCCTAAAAGTTTTGTATAACACGCGCTCTAACTCCCCTAACTTTTTTCATGCCCCTTTTTAAGTTGGCGTAAAAAAACGCACTAGAAATATAATCCCAAAATAACTCAAGCACACTCCTATATTAACTCATTCTTCTTCTACAATCTCTCTCTATATTCAATGATTCTCTTCCCAAAATCTTATTCGAAACTTGTAAAATAGTTTCTACCCTCTTCCTGCCGGCGATAGGAAGGCGATTTCTCGCCCTATTTCAATCGAAACCCTAAAAGCTAACGATGAGATCGAAAGAAGGGAATGGAATCGCGACAAAAGGTTCTTCGATGATGACGAAGACGACGGTTCAGGCCACCCCGTTGTAGTATCGAAGCTCGAACTCCTTCTCGCGGATCAACATATGCGCTCCTCCCTCGAAGATGACCTTAGGAGCTCCTCGACGACTCCGATGGCTCACATGACGGATGTGAGGAGGAGGAGGATGCTCAGAAGAACCACTCTGAATTATCAGTCTCTCGTGCCAACTGATTAGGAAGCCGAACGATCATAACGATGAGGAATGGGACATTCGTTCATCCACTGGCCTCAACTCCACCCTCGACTTGGAGGTTAGAACCATAATTCTGTCCCCGTCAACAAACACCGATAGGCAAATTGCGCACTCTGCCTCCAATATATATAGGTGTCTTTAATAATATACATCATTGTGTATCTGAATGTAAATATGTATTTTTCTTAATGTACAAAATTTTATATCGGAATGTTCATAAGTGTGTATCATGAATGTACATAGGTATGTATTTTAATGTACATAGTTATGTAATTTTATGTACATAGTGGTGTATCTAAATCTATATATGTGTCTATCTTAATGTACATATATGTATATCTGATCAAATATTCATAGTTCGAATCTGTCTGTACATTGCAATAATTCTATATGTAAATTAAAGGCATTCTATATGTACATTGCAATTATTCATTAGGTAAACATAATATATATTTATTAGTTCTGATATGTACATTAAAGGCATTATATATGTATATTGTAATTATTTTATATGTATATTAAAGGCATTCTCTATGTACATTATAAATATTTTATATTTATTAGTTATAATCTGTATGTAGATTGCAAGTCATCTCTATCTCAATGTACATTACATGCATTCTATATGTAAATTACTGTATTTCACCAATTCCGTTTGATGTATAAAATTCATCGATAAAATTTAATTTTTGAATATTTCAGATCATTTTTCTAGGCAAGAATTATACATGATTAATTTGATAATTTATGTAAAAATTCCTAAAATCATAAAATAGATTGATAATATTATTTTTGAATCTTAAATTAGTAGGATGAAAAAACCGATTTTCTTCCAACTCACTCTCCAATCTAAAGAGTGTAACAAACTTGCTCCATGACGCTCGGTTTATAAAATTTAAGGCCCTATTTGATGGGGAAGTAAATACTGAATCTTAAATGTCATCAGCCGTTTTCTAAAGGTCCACTTAGCTTTGGATATTGATGTACATTTAGCAAATGTGTACCTCATAATTGTATCAATATTAATCTAACCCCTTTCCTCCTAAAATTAATTTACTAATTATAAATATGATTTAATATTAATTTAATATTTAGAGAGAAGAAAAAACGTATAATTTGCACAATCGATCACCATCTAAAAATCTTGTGTTGTGGGTCAATGGAATAATGTTTTGTTCGTTAGCTCTTGCAGTTAGATTTTGGCAAAGCATCGACATTGTAGTCATTATCCTACAAGGACTCTGTGCTTGGTTTCTGTCCGGCCACGTCCAACTGTCTCTACGCTAGTAACCATGTATGCGAAAATAATAAAATTAGTTTAGTCCTATTAATTATTTTTTTTGTTTTATTTTAAATATATTAAAATAATATATTTTTTCACAACGTGTTGTAATTATAAATAATTAAATAAAAATGGAAGGAAGATCATGCATAATCCTACTTACAAAATTAAGGAAAATTAAAAGAAATTCTAGAGGTTCGGAATCAAATGATCCTAATCCTTGTTTAAAACAATTTCGAAAGGAAAACTCCGAAGTTTTCAACCACAACAGCAATAAAGAGGATGAGATACATGACGTGGAAATCGCATCCATATTTGGGAAAATGTAGCCCGCAAATGGAAAAAGGTTTTGGCAAGACTTTGATTATTGCAGCAGAACTTTGGTCCAAGTCATGGGCTTGACCCTGTGTTACCCCATCCCGTGTGAAAAATAATGTGTGGTTATTTGTTTCTTTCTGACATGGCACTGAAGTGAAGTGACAGTCAATTTAAGGTGGCATTAAAACTAATTATGCGAACAAATTCCAGAAATCTTAAAATTTGGGATATGTTTTAAATTGTTAAAATGAAATTTTAGAAAAATGACACAGATATTTAACTTGCGCAATTCAAATTGATCTGAGTTGCAATTTGATATCCCAAATTTTACGAGTTGCAATTAAGGGTTCAATATATTAAAGTGGCAATTCGGTGCCCACTGATTGCAAGCTCCTTGCAATCGGGAGGTTTGCCATCATATAATATATATATATATATATATGTAGTTATTCAATTGACAACCACTATTTATTTGAGAACCTAGAAACTTTTAAGAGTCCTTAGATCTAGGTATTTGAATGGTTAAAATTAAATTAAAGAAAAATAATCATCATTGGTAATTTTGTAATAAAGTAGAAGTACAAGAATAATTATGTAAGTACCAGATTTTCTTTCTCCTCTAAAAATATGATTTACTTTAAAATAAAATATCTCATGTTCTGTAATTCGAAATTAAAATCTAATTACGGATTCTTATTCAAAACTAAATTCTCTTTCAAACATGATCCATGAAGAATATATTTCGATTTTTTTTTTTTAGTTCAACTATGAATCATGAAATTAATAC
>JAOTQG010107644.1:0-12432 GCA_025631175.1 Iris virginica
TGGCTTGAGTTTCACTCTAACATTCAACTCGTTATACTTGAAGCTTTGATTAAACAAAGCTAATGATAGTACGGATAGAAGTAGCTGCAGCTTCCATGAGTTTCTATTTATTAAAGCCTTTGTTTTAGAGCTTGCGATAGAGTTAAGCTATCAGCATCTAAAGCTCTTTAGCTTTCCTGCACTGTAAAGAATTAAAAGCATATAAACAGAGTTTTAGAGATAAACTAACACCGTGTTATAAGCTAAGGACCCAAATAATCATGCAATAAATAAAAGGGGTCCTGGGCTTATATTAAAAATAAAATGGATTTACGCAAATTTAAAAAGTTTGATCAATAGAAGTTGTATACAAAGTAAAATAAAAATATATATTGTTATTATAAGTTTGGCATACACAAGATCACTCTCGCATCTCCGACTCTCTTTTATTTGGCTTCAATTAAATCGTAGTACTGATCCTACAAAACAATAAGCACAAACACCATTTGTAGCTCCATTAATCCTAATTTTCATGAGTCAAAAATCAACCCTAACGGCCAATTTTCGGTAGATAGGGTTGATTTTTGACTCATGAAAATTAGGATTAATCGAAAATTGAAAGGATTACTCTGGATTCAACAGTCTAAAAAGTTTCCAAGGAGCTTAATGCCAAACATTACCAATATTGAAAGAAAGGAGTCAACAGTGTAAAACACAGTTTTCAAACTAAAGGATTACTCTGGATTCAACCTTCTGAAGCTATCAAGTAGATAGGAGTACTTGACAATCGTTTACAAAATAATGATTTATCCCATTCTAGGAGCTATTCCAATCGTTCGTGTTCCAAATGAGCACAAGCACACAAATCATCCCAACCCAATAGTCACTGATCTCCCCTTTTCCGTCTATACTCCAATAAGAAAATCCACAAAAAAAAGGTAGTATCCAGTCATAACATGTAAACCCTCCCAGGCTACCACAACCCGGTGCATTTACTTCCATTCCACAACTTACACCCACAGAAGTACTTTTGTTACCTCAACAGGGCTGCGAAAGTTGACAAAAAGATATCTAGTTACCACGTAAGAGTACTAACAGACTTTCGTTACCCCAACGGGTCTGTGAAAGTTGACAAAAAGTTAGTGATAAGACGTCTCCCCTGTTTTCAATAAGTCACGGGTTCTAGTCACGATGGGGGTAAGTGTTAAACCACTAACAATCTCCTTTTAAAAAGAGAAAAAAAAAAAAAAAAAAAAAAACCTTTGGTACAAAAATAAATAACGAATATAGAAGCACAAAGATGATTCCAAAGGAAAGGATGAAATAAACCCAAACAGCCAACAGCACTTGCTTCATTGTTAAATTGAATATCTGAAGGCTTATTAATTATCCTATAGCAAGGTATAACCAAAACCATAATGTATGAAGCACATGAGAATATGCAGAATTGCATTCCATTTTGAAAAAAAGAAATAGTCTCTGGACGTAACATAAAACAATAAAGTCTTGTAACATATCACTGTTTGCAAAGTGATTGTTCAGATACATTTTTATTTCCCAAAGAAGAAAAGAGGTGCCCTGGAACAAGCAGCTCACATTGACACGAAATTGACCAGCTCCTGAGAGTTAAATATGCATCACCGAATGTAACAACATTTTACCAGACCTCGGGGCGGAGCTCACCAGTTGCAGGAGGCATCCATCTTCCGGAGTTGTAGACACTCTCACCAACTTTCCAACCAGGCACATCCTTCATAATTCTTGCCTCATCCGCAAGGTATTTCTTCCATTCTTCCACAAATCTAAAGAAACCCAAATTTTTGAAATGAGAAGAGAGATATGCGCACATTTTGTGTTGTGAGATGAATTAATTGTGAGTACCAATAAATTGGGAGGGATGAGGCTATTGCTATGATTACCTTTTATCTTCCTCAGCTTGAAGCATGGGCAAAATAGATCTTCTAGCAGCATATTTTTCTTCCTTAATCGCCCTACATAATGCAGATATAACTGAATGATCAGCATGATAATTACATAAATATAATGAGTGGATGACACCCAGTTAATTCCCTCGTAAAACTACAGACAGTGATATTAATGCATTAAAAGCTAGTGAGCTTCTAGAGCTTTCTTCTTCCTCTTCCTTTTGTATTTTTACTTCGGTTTCATGTCTTGTTGGCTGTTTTCTATCATACCTTCTCTCTTGGCCAGCTCAGAAAATGTTTTGCGACTCTCTCGATCCCCCATACAAAAAGAAGACTTCTATGTTTAACCTCAAAGTCAAATTTAAATCATGTAAATTCTTCTTTAAAAATCTGATGATAACCTAGCATTTCATGGAGCAGTCCCTTGCATATTTCTGCAGCAGAACTTTCAGATCAATTTTACGATACAATCATTCATAACATGTGATAAAGTTTTATTTTTTTTTTTTCCTGAAAGACCCCCCTAGGTCCTACCCCTACGTCCAAGGATCTTAGAGCCTCATCTCTCCTAGGCCAGCCCCCTCAACTCACTGCATGTATAGGGACTCGGGGCATCGCAATCCCCTAGCGGGCTTTTATGGCTATTAAGGTTCTTTAAGCAGGGATGGTAATTTTGCACCGCACTGTGGGAAACAAACCTTTACGGACCAAAGTTGACAGGAGATAACGGGTTTGACCAGTCATAGGGTGGGGTTTAGGAAATCTGGAAGTTCATTAATGGGGAATGGAGGATGTATAGTATTTGTAGCCGCTGCTCAACTTTCCCCGTACCCCGCCCTACTCCCCACCCCAGTATACTTCTATCCTTTATATACTTATATGTGCATATTTAATAATGAGTACTAAAACTCTACCATGGTAAAAGTTCACTAGTTCACCTATATAAGTACTAAAACTCTACTATGTGTCTGACACGGGTATATGGCCAAATTTGGAGGGTCGGGGAAACATAACTCTAAACTCCTAGCCAAAAGATGAAGACCGAACGGAAATCCTCTCCCACGTAAGCGAAAGAGATATAGTATATTTACTCTGTGTCAAACCTAACAAACTCAACGGCATGTTAGCACTTTCTCTATCCCTTTTTCTTCATTCATTTTCTAAATACATCATTGCTAATGTTACATAAGAAAAACGATTTGATTGTGCATCGAGCATGAGTTAGAAGCATTTTATAGTTCATTTCAAATAAGTGATTATTGTAAATCAACGGTTCTCTTCATGCTACTTGAGTTTTCTTTCCTCCAACTGTCCCGCTCAAACCAAAGTCCAAAATTGTCAAATTTAGCTGTATTGTTTTGTCTTTCACTCTATTTACTCTACATATGATCCTAAACCTACAATTTTTGAAAGTTCATTGTTCAATATTTTTTTTAAGAAACCAAAACTAAAAATTGTTTGGTCTAGGTAGTGACACACATGGTTCATTTATCATCATCGTCTTGATTCTTAAGTAGTATAGTCTGTTACTTCCTCCGTCTTAGTGGAAGAGTTACACGTTGAATAGGCACGGAGATTAATAAATAAATTGAAAAAATGTAATGTTCAATTTATTTATTTTTAATAAAAGAAGAATACTACCAAGTTAGGAGCTTGGCTGAGAGAAGACGGACAAGGAATCCACCAAAATCATCCAAAAAAACAACAGAAAAGCACGAAATTAGCAGTTTTTCAATCTCTAGCTAAATCTCTCAAAGACAAAACCTGAAAAGCGCTAAAACTCCTAACCCCAATAAAAGACTAACCCAGATAGAAGACTGCACATTAATCTACTCCCACAACAATGAAAGTGATAACTCTCGATTTTTGAAGATCTGGACATTTCCTCTCAATCCAAATATTCTACAACAAACTAAACACGACACAATCCCATTGCAAAGAAGCATCCCTCGATCAATCAAACCCACATCGCTAATCATGATGAACTCTTCCACACTGCGAGATTTAATGCATATCTCACCCCAATCCCCAAACTCATTCGAGCCATTGAGCAATGCATAAACGGATGCTCGTGAGACTCAATAGCTCCCATACATATGACGCTAAATTTTGGAGAGAGAAACATTTTCGGCTGTCTCTTTTGCCGCCTATCATTAGTCTTCAAATGGCCAAGGACCACTGACCAAACAAAGACCTTGTATTTAAATACAACCTTTCAAATGACATGGTAAAGAGGAAAGTCAAGCTCTATATGTGGACGAAATATTTTAATGGACTTCACAGAAAAAAACCGAATCGGGAACGAGATTCGCCGGTCAGATTGAAGATCTCAAGGGCAAAAAGAGGGCAAATTGAAACAATAAATATGCCACCAACATGGACTCTCTCTCTCTCTCTCATTGAGATTCCTCACAGCGGAACCTTTCAAATAACATGGTAAAGAGGAAAGTCAAGCTCTATATGTGGACGAAAAATTTGGATAAAGGACTTCACAGAAAAAGATCGAATCGGGAGCCAGATTCGCCGGTCAGATTGAAGATCTGAAGGGCAAAAACAGGTCAGTTGAAGCAATAAATATGCAACCAAAATGGACTCTCTCTCATTGATATTCCTCACAAAATGAAATCCAACGTAACCTGACCCCCCCTCCCTAACAAGAAAAGTAGCAATAGGCGTTATGAAAATCGAAAACCCGAAACAAACGAGGAAAAAAGACCTTAAGAGGAAAATTCTTTATCCAGTGATCCTCCCAAAACAGGACTCGATTTAACGAACATGAGGATAGAAAAGGTGAAAATAACTCGAGATGAACAGACTCGCAGTTGCGTCTCACCCACTATGGTTGACATCTGACTCGCTCTGAATAACTCTATGCCATAAAGAATCATGCTCCACTAAAAAATGCCATAACCACTTACCAATCAAAGAAATATTAACCCTATTAACTCCTCTTCCTTGGGTCGACTTACCTTCTTCCACGCCACCAAATGAGTCTTACTCTCCTCTCCTGAGCCACACCACAAAAATTGACGCATTATCCCTTCTAAACGCTCTGCCACTCCCGTGGATAATTTAAACAGGAACAAATAATAAATAGGAATACCGGACAGACATGACTCAATGAGAGTAACTCTTCCCTCCCCCCCAACCCCAAAAAAATAAGCACCCTTCCACTGATCTAACCTTTTAGACACCTCGTCAATAATCGGATCCCAAAATTTAGTCGCCCTATGATTTTCACCTAAAGGAAGACCAAGATAGGAAAAAGGACAATTCTTAACAGGACAACCCAAAAGATCGGCATACGAAGTCACAATTGAAGGTTCAGTATTAATGCCCGTTAAACCACATTTGGGTAGGTTCATCTTAAGGCGAGACGCAATCTCGAAGAGTTGAAAAACGGTAAGGACAATTGCAAACTTACCACGCCCCTCAGACAATAAAAGCATGGTGTCACCGGCATATTGAAGATGAGAGACCTTCGTACCATCGTTTCCTACCCAACAACCCCTCTAAAATACCCCTTGCTTCACTCCTTGTAATCAACCTACTAAGAACATCCACAACTAGTGTAAAAAAAAGAGACATAAGATCCCCCGACAAAGACCTCTTGAAGCACGGAACCACTCCCGAGGCTCCCCATTAACCATGACAAAAAATGAGAAAGAGGAAAGACACCCTTGGATTCATCTTCGTCATCTGATACCGAAGTCTTTCCTATCCATAACTAGATCAAAAAATCGCCAATTAACTCTTGCTCAAAATCTAAATGAAGAATTAACCCTTTCCTACCTCATCTACTTGGTCATCTACAACCTCATTGGCCACTAGAGAAACATCAATTACTTGACGACCTTTAACAAAAGCACATTGAGCTCATTATCTCTCCAAGTCTACGAGATAGCACTTTAGTTATGATCTTGTAAATGTTAGTAGGCCGAAAATCCTTAATCTTTCTTTTTTAGGAACGAGGGTTATGAACATGGAATTAATACTCGAGCTCACTACCCCATTAGCATAGAACTCGACTATCATTCTCAAACATCACTCTTCACGATGTCCCAACATGAATGGATAAAAGCCAAAGTAAACCCATCTGGACTAGGCGCCTTATCTCTGGCTAATTCGAAATGGCTTAACGAATCTCAATCTTCTCAAACAGTCTCTCAATGCCACAGCCTTCTCCTCTGTAATAGGGCTCCAGTCAGCCCCCTCGATCATTGGTCGATTCACAATATCCTCTCAATATAATTTCTTGTAAAAACTAGAAATCTCTTTCGCCACGCTTCCCAAATGTCTCACAATAGCTCCATCTTCCATCTTTATCTCCTTGATATATCCACGTCTATGCTTTCCTAAAGCCGCTCTATGAAACAATTTGGAGCTGTAATCCCCTTCCTTAGCTCACTTCACTCTCGCCTTGTGGCACCCGTTTACATCTTTTCCTCAATAAGTCTAGACCATCTATTCAATTCATCAAAAGACAAACATTTTTATAATTAATGGTAAATTTCATGACCCTAGATCTCTCACAAATATAATCTTCATAACCAATTTAATCGTGTTATTCATACTTGAATACTATTCTGAACTGAAACTAGTCCTTCGTTCTAATCTATTTGATTACAAGTCTTCGATGGATCAACATATAATCATTATCTAAATTATTTATTAGTTTAGTTACGTAGACATTATTACTTTTATTCTTTTTTAAACGTTTAGGACAGCAGTACCAAAAAGTTATGTTCATAAAATCTCTTCAAGTGTGTGACCAATATTGATCCCTTACAAAAAGTAGGGCTAATATGACCCGAAGAGAAAAGTGTAACTCTTCCTTAGGACGGCCTAAAAAGGAAAGTGTCACTCTTCCTTCGGAACTTTGCAGTAAAAAAAATGTTTGAACCACTTCGTTAAGGGGTTCCTGATTCACGGTCCACAAGGACCAATTCATTCCCAGTTAAGGGACCCAACACACCAACACATGGAGAATGAAAATGAATTGAGGAATGGAGGTGGTACATGGCACACCAGCCCCCGAAATGCCTAGCTGACATTCCTATTCCTCAACCTTCGAAATGCCTCGTTGACATTCCTAGTCTTTTTAACAATTATTAGCTCACTTGTAAACTAAGAGCCACAGGAGCGAGTGCCACATCACTTACGGATCTAGAGTTAAAAATATTACATAATAAAAACATAGATACATCGCGAAGTTGAGTGTTCCAAAAATATATGTTCAGTATATTATCTAGGAGGGTTGTCAATCAAGTTCAATGGCCGGCCTATATAGGACCTTAGACAAGTCAATTTACATTATTAATGGAGTCTTGTTGTTAGAAGATATTAAGCTTAGGTTTTAGTTTCCTTATTTTATAAGGGTCATGGGTCTTTCAATACTATTATATCTCGTTTTAAATAGGTTTTAATATAAGGCTCCGTTTCTTACATGGAAAATAAGTTCCGAAAAATGAAAACATTTTCTAGAAAATGATGTGGGACGAACAGCATAACAAAAAATTTCTTTTTAATTGTTTAAGGTAGCTATTAAAATTTAAAGGAGAAGGTAATTAAGAGGGGGGGAGGGGAATGACATCACTTGCTGCAATGGTGGAGTAAAACAATTAAAATAGATTAATCATATCCAATTGTTTTAGCCTCCTTACCTTTGCAATAAGGATTTCAAATTCTATCAACAGTGAAAGAAGGCTAGGAAAATAGCATATGGACCCCTTCCTCGGTACGTCATTTTACAGAGGAAGTGAGACCATTTTCAGTTTTGGAAAATGTTTACATTGCTTGTTTTCCAGATGTATCCAAATGCCGGAAAATGTGGAAAAGTTTTTGAGAAATCATTTTCCGTGTAACAAATGGAGCCTAAGAGTTATATTTAACTATTCTAGTTTTTAGTTGAGTCTGAATCTTCATAGGATTCATGTTCATGTTTTAATTCTCTTAAATTAGTTTGCACTTGGGTATAGTTTCCAAATGTGAATTCAATCCTTTCGGAGGTGGGATTTATTTTAGCTTGTAACAATTTCAGTTTAATCAAAGTTCTGCTAATAAGACTTTTTCCGACAACTATTTGCTAAGTTATTCTGAATTATGTGAAATAATTCCTAGAGTGATGCTCAAGAACCTTGTTGTGATGCCAAGCTTTTCTATGACTCACTAGGGTTTTCTCTAAATGCAGCCATCCTCACACCTCCCTAATCCTTTCTTAACAACCCCAAACCATATTTCTTTTATTCTACCATCTACAAAAATAAAGGCTTCGAATAGCTTTTCTGCTGCTTTGCATCATCACTGGCCTCACCAATACACGATAAGTGTAACAATGTTTGTCCTACGTCAGCTACCCTCAGCATGGGAACCTCCTCAACATTTCACTTCTTTAGATGACAACAATCCAATATTCCATATAGCAACATATTTCCTAGATTCTATTGATTCCATGTTGAAAATAGTTTCCCTTACTTTCAATGTGTACTTCAACGATGGACAGAGTGCACTACAACAGATCCTCATCATGTCAAAATTGTCAAAAGAAGAATATCATTGATAGAGAAAGAGGTCACAAAGAAATGCCAAAATTGTCAATCCCCTCATCAAAATCCTTTCGCGGAGACTATACAAGATTTGGAAATGCATTTCTAGCACCTATTATCATCTGCGAAATGCCTTCCTGGCACCTACTATCGTCTCACCGATCCTTAATTCCCCCGTTGTTCCTATCATAGCCTTCACAACCCCAAAGAACCTTTAATAGAGGGTAACCTTTCACTCTGCACTTTCTAGTCTAATCATATGTAATTGTGTCATGATGAAACCTTGCAACGAATACAAGTACAGTTTTCCCAGTACAAACAAGCCCGTGATTTCGGCTTTCACTGAAACTACATATCCATACAGATGATTATCAGGTGGACTTTACGATCAAAATAGCCAGGGCGGCAATCTATAACATTAAAGTTGCAGGAACCACACGTCCCACAAGGAAGCAATTAAGCAGACACCACTGATCACACGACGAAAATCCGTACCCATATTTTTCTTACATTGATAGGCGGCAGTGGGAGAAGGGAAAGAAAGGAGGACCAAGGGAACCATACTGACCAGGCAAAAAGCCATCTACCTTCGCAATATCAAAATCAGACCACATATACTTTGCATAATCAAATCTAGACATGTTTGTCGAATACCCCATGGAGGTTAATCCATGTCCTTAGACAGAAACATCTTAATATCCCTACACTTCATTCCGTATTGTGACACCGACCTAACCCATGACCTGTAAACTAGCATCGTCTTAAAGGAGTAGACACTCCAAGCCAAAGTGTCCAACAAGGGAGTGAGTACTAGGAGAAATTCCATCATTTCCGCTTCATGAACTCAATAATTCCTCAAATCACCAAAAATCCACTAACACCACAAGACAAAACATCAAATTAAACCCACTTCCCAGCTAAATTCGACAAAACCCACCAACATTTCCCTCAATTACATTCCATCATTAAACAGGAAAATCAAAAAGACCAACATTTCCGCTCTCATCATCAAAAGAAACACCACCACAAATCAATACCCTAAAATTTCCTCATTTCCGCTTCATGAACTAAATAATTCCTCTAATCACGAAAAACCACAAGCTCCACAAACACAAAAGTCAAAACGTCAATTTACACCCCATTTCCAGCTAATTTTAAATAAAGCAACATTTCCGGTACCATCATCAGAACTAATCAATACCCTAAAACTTAAACAGTAAATTACAAAAACATCCGGGGGTAAAAGGGTAATCAGTGACACATACCGTCGGATCTTGTTGCCCTTGCCGACCTGGTACATGCCCCAGGAGAAAACGCCAAAAGTGGCAAGGAAGATTGCGACAGCGCTGGGACCCTTGGAAGGGATTCTGCGGGCGTATCGGACAGGGGCGAACCCACCTGGAGGTGGTCCGTCTTGGAGGAGAGGCATGTCCTTGACGCTCGCCATTCCTGGCTTGTTCCGTATCGCCGCCTCCGTCATCCTTAATCTTCTCGAAACAGGCGTGATTCTTAGCTCTCTGTTTCTGTGAGTATGGAGTTTCGCTAGCTGCGATTTGAATCCGAGGAGTTTTTACAGTTTGGAAGCGAAAGGGGGAAAGGGAGTGTGATAGTATCGGGACATGAGAGATTTCGAGAGAGTTATGGTTTCAGGTAATTAGAACGAGACATGTTCAAATTTGTTTTTTTATTCTTTTTGTGATTATTGTTTGTAAAGCTTTCTGTACACATAAAAAAAAACTAACTCAAAATTTTTTTCGCTAAGTACCCAATGATCCAGTTTTTTTTCTTTTTCTCCCTAATTCCTATAACAATAATTACTCCAAACCACCAAATATATATATATATATATATTAGTCGTTTAAATAATGACCTAAATATCGTAAAATTATATAAATCAATCTCGATCGTTGAATTTTCCATACATTAAAAAAAAGTTAAACATTATTTCTATATTAAGATCCCAGTAGACAGTTTAAAGAATTAATCACACGAATTTAAGCATTTTTGCTCATTACACACACTCGAACCATATTGGTCAACCTGTTCGCTTGAATTCTTTCGATGATTCTGATGCCGCTGTTGCAACAGCTTAAAAATAATATTTATAAGTTCCTACTTACTTCTAAATAATATAGATAGGACAAGCAAGTGTCGATCCACAAAGTTTTAAGAATAAATCTATCTACTAGAGCAGCATCGAAATTTCATATCAGTATGTCACACTATAAAATTTGATTTCTATTAATACTAAGCATGCAAATGAGTTCTAAAGTGTTTATCAATGATGTGTAGGTCTAGAAGAAAGGATATAACCATCAACTACGAATTATGCATAAACATCCACATATTCAAATTTATTCCAAATTTTAGGGTTCATTCACTTTAGCCAACAATTGAAGTGCATGCTCACACTCTAACTCATGTGCTTATGATTACCAAGATGCACACGGTCACACTCTCCCAGTAGTCATAAACCCGTTAAGATATTAGAAATTTATATGAACTTTGCATTCACCTAATATGCTATGGTCACAAATAGGATCCAACCAATCTATTCGATTTTGCCCATTAATTTTTTACTTTATGGTGTGGGCATAACGCAATCCCAATATCAATTCAAGAGATTCCATTATCTACTACAATCCGAGGAAAAGAACATTCATCTAATCGAATAGTACAAAGAAAAAAAATCAAATAGAAAGTATTGTCATAGATGCATAAGTTATAAATAAGATTTACCTCTCAGAAGATGAATTTAGTTCCTCATGAACGATGAAGAAGATGTTGTATTGATAATAATGTCCGGTTGTTCGTACGTGATCTAGATGTGTTACAAAAGCATGAAAAATGTGTTTAAATAGGTTGTACAATAAAAGCCCAAAACCCAATCAAAAATCCTAAAATGCTAGAAAAATAGGGCTTGCACCCCAAGGCGAGGTCACGGTCGTGACTGACTTAGTCACTATCGTGACCTAGCTTCCGCCGAAGTATTATGATTTCTGTATTGTTTACATTTCAACTCGGCAGTTTTGCACAGATTCTTCGATTAAGCTCCAAAAAGCTCCAACATGATCTAATTCATGTACTTTGACTCCAAAACCCTTAGTGAACCTATTTTATACAAACGAAGCATAAAATCTAATAGAATTAAGCCAAAATGATCAAAAGAGTAGCACTAAAATAGACACATATTTTTGCGCTATTACACCCACATACTTAACTTTTGAACGGGTCAAATAAAAAATAAAATAAAATAAAATTCTAACTCACTTTTGTAGGGATCACGATTGCACTAAGTATATGCAACAAGCTGTCAAACCCCTAAGTTATCTCTAGTAGATCAGTGTTTTCTCGTGAGGGTTTGTAAAGAATATACCCACAAAATTCACTTTAACCGCAAGTTGTCATTGTATATCACATATCGTCTTATTACCCCCAAAAAATGCATCATCAAGATAATCTTACACAAACTAACATTGTAGACTATACTAAAAAAAAAACGATCTATGTAATCAATGATATCATTACTAGAAAGAGAAAATTTACTGCGCATCACAAATAGTGTAGTAGAAGCAGACAATTGATCTAAGGGCTTTCAAATTAGTAAAGGATAGTCCGGGACACTTATTCTGTTTAACTCTTTCATTGCTACTCTTCTTCTTTTGAATATTTTGGTTTTAAGCTCAATTTTCATGTGACTTTTGCATAGCACGAACAATCACAAGTGGTGCATAGCACTCTTTTAGTATAAAAGAACTACTTTTCGGGCACATAAAATAATTTTTGCAACCCATATCATATTTTATGTTTCATGTCAGGGGAATGTACTCTTTGTACTTCATTTATTCCAACCACGTTTTTAATCTTTATTTTGCAATCAATCATAAAATAATACTCAAACTTCTCAAAAAACACATCTACTTGCCCCTTCGATCAAGAGTGCGTGAATAGTGCATGCAAGATACATGTAAATTCCTCAATCT
>JAOTQG010107655.1:0-12431 GCA_025631175.1 Iris virginica
AACTGAATCGTTTTATTTTTAGAATGAATTTGACGATTTAATTATGGAAAGCATGATTTGGTAAACCTTATCAAAATCGCTAAAATTAAGGGGGTGATTATTGGGTCAACCATAATCTCCCAAATCTCACTCTCACCTCTCACATGCCACTTTCGGAGAGTGGGTTACACTCTCTCTATGGTTGCTTCTTGCAAGAAGCACATAGCCGCTTAATAGAATTTTCAGGTGGAAGACTGAGTCTTTGGAGGTTGGAGAAGTCCAAGGAGCTTCAGCCACGTGGAGGAGATCATTGATTCCAATAATCGAGCAAGTCTACTATGGCCGCCCTTGAATTCCCTTTGCCTGTTAATGCGGCGATATGTTTGGCGGAGAGGTATCAAGACGGATGGAATACATAACTTAGGGCGACTAGCTTGACCCCCGTTGGGCCGAGCCTAATTTGGGCCTATTGGGCCAGTCAGCAGGCTTGGACTTTTTATTGTTTCTTATATTTACGATATGCTATAATTTATTTATAGGCCTATTTAGTTTTGAACTTGATAAAATTTGAACTATTTCGAGAGTTTTTTTTTGTTCTAACTTCTTAAGCGCCAAAAACTTTTATTCTTCTTGTAAATCTGATATATTTAACTACGAGATATTTTGAGATCTTAATAAATATAACCAATCAATATAATCTTAATCATTTGCTTGATGTAACTAGGATTATTGATTAAACATTCGTCTAATGCCCTCCATTCAAATTTGTATTGGGTGGGACTTGAGTGAAGTGTAATGAAGGAGACGAGAATAGTGAACAGTTACAGTTGAGGGGGTGAAAGTAGAAAAAGGATAAAGTTTGGGGTGTGAACAGTTAATAATCAACAAATGCATATCCCAATTTAAGCAAATCTTTTCCGAAAGAATTTCGGCCTTCGCAGATTACCCCCGCCCACCTCCCCCAATCCACCAGAGAATTTGCTACAATGAAGTTGCCAATGCCAGATTTCCTCCACTCAACAGCGATGGTTTCCTCTAGCAAGTACATTCCGTTTGAAGTCTTGATTGATAATGTACTTCCCAGATTACCCATCAAAGCCCTAATTAGATTCACTTCGGTATGCAAATCGTGGTATTCCCTTTTTAGGAACCCTAGTTTTATACAAAATCACTTGAATCATAGAAGTTTGAATGCACCTACCGGACATTTACTCGTGATGCCTGCAGCACTTAAGGATGATTCTTTTAGTATATGTTCTATACTCAGTGAAGACACATTTTCAGTGCTCGAAAATTTTGATTTTCGATTTCCGTTTAAAGTGATGGCTAATATGGGTGTTTGCTGTAATGGGTTGATCTGTTTGACCGAGGGTTATGATCTTGTTGGGCAAAATATTTATTTGTGTAATCCTTCTATTAAAAAAGTCAAGAAGCTTTGTTCCTCCCCGCTTGCTGACAGGATATGTAATTCTGGTGAAAATGTGACTCGTTCTATGGGATTTGGTTTTGACGAAGTTGCTAATGACTATAAGGTTGTACGGGTTTATCATACAGACTCTGAGGTTGAAGCTGAGTTATACAGTTTGAAAAAAGATGAGTGGAAGCAGATTGAAGCGAAGGAGTGGTATTTTGATGGGGGATCTGTGGCTGCTAATGGAGCTATACACTGGTTCTATGCGGATAAGATTGTTACTTTTGATTTTCATCACGAGGTATTTAGCAAGATGGAGATTCCTGGGGAAATCGATCATGCTGAAGATGTTGTTCTCTTGCTTTACAATGGGTTGCTTGCTCTTTTGGGGACATCCGCGGTTGCAGGCCCTGGTAACTATCTGCTGGATGTTGACATTTGGGTCATGAAGGTGTATGGCGTGACTAATTCGTGGACAAGGCAGTTTGATGGTTTCATTGAGCAGGGAGCATCTTTTGAGCATTCTAGGTTCACAAAGAATGGTAAACTCGTCTTTGAGAGGGAGGGAAACATTATTGCCTCATGGGATCCAGAAACGCAACAAGTTTGTGATCTTGGATTCGAGGAGCATCACAAGATTGTTGATGAATATGTGGAGAGCCTTATTTTACTCTAGTATGGAACCTGTTTTCAAGGACATAATGTGACCTCACAGGGTCTCTATTATTGGTGTTTGAGGTAAGCAAATAAAAATCTGCAGTTGTTTTTGATCTACTCTTGGAAGTTAGAATTCATGAATGATTTTTGTAATCAGTTTGCGACTTTATAGTTTCTGTGCACATCATTTATTTATCAATTAAGTTGTACATATGCTTTTACCGTTGGCCGAGATAGATGCATTTACTTTACTTGTTAATTAATATTCCTTGTTCCATAGGTATGCTTCAGAATGTTACCCGTAACTATGATACTTTGCATTTTATTGATAGTTTGGATTTGAATATTATAAATAGTGTCAAAATCAAGTCCAAGGTATCATTTTCAAACAAACCTCACATATTTTTGCTCAAATTATGTCTTAATAGTGTTGAAAATATCATATTCCCAAAAGGGCATTGTGCCCGTTCGGAAATGTAATTTTGGACAACATCATCAGACTATTCGACACTATTTGGGCAATATCACGTGGGTTTAGTTTGTACTTTTTGCTCATTTTGAACTCTCACTTGCAAGCATCTCTCCTCTCAAAATAAAAATTCAGAATGTCGCAAAGTGCAAAACATCAAATACAACCCTGATTAACTTTTCCTAACTAAGTATCCTAAGTATCTCCGTCATTTACATTACTTTGGGATTTTCCTACTACATTTCAATCTTTTACTATGCCCTATTCTCAAGTTTTACTGTCAATTAGGCTTGAAAAAAGTTCCAATACATTTATTTATATTATAAGGGAAGAAGCCTACTCTCCCTACATTCCCTACATTCCCTACTCCCTCCTCCACTACCCCCTCACTCACGCATCACTCCTCTTTCTCTTTTTTTCTCTCTTTATAGTTTCTTTATAAATTTTTTTATATTTTTAATTAAATTAATTTTTTAATTGTAAATAATTTTTTATTTAATTTAATTTATATATGATGTATTTTAATTTTTGGTTCCGTGTCCGGGCACACACTAGTATGTATACATATGATAACATTCATATTACATATGAGAGCACGTAATAAGAAAAATGAAGAAAAAAAAAATACATAAGTCAGAAACTTTTTCTCTGATTGATCTTCTTGTCGGTAGCTTTTTGTGAAGGAAAACAACCGTGTTACTCCTATTTGATTGATCTTTTTTGTCTTGCAGTTGTTTTAAACACTTTATGCATGCCCCTCCTCAAAAAATATTGGATTGTCAACATGTACTAAAAATTAAGGGCCGGAAATGAAACAAGCCCACCCGAACTTTGGCAAGCTTAAGTTCAGTTTGTTTATTAAAAGAATTTTTAAAAGAGCTTGACTTCGGATCATTAGCTAAACGAATAAAATCGGGCAAAAGCCTTGAATGAACACAGCTTTTTTGCGAGCTCGCGAAAAATCGCGAAAAAGGTCATATAAGGTTACAATTTTCAAATAAAGTAAAAATTAAAAAAAAAATTAGTAGGTTTTTACATGAAAGCCAATAATATTACTTTAGTATCATGAAACATCATTTATGTATATCTGCGTGTGCGTGTGTACGTGTGCATATTTTTATTTATACGTAATTAGATTTAAATATCTAATAAATTTCATAAAAACGTCACTCCATCCGTCTCAAAATAAGTGTCATGTATCCTTTTTAAAAAGTCAACCTAAGACATCATTAAATCACTATTTAAAAATATCAATTGTGTTTTAGATTCTGAATTTTCAATATTCGTAAGAATATGAAGTAAAAAATCAAGATCAACCTTTTTAATTTTGAAATAATAAATCATTTTTTGAAAAAAAGATGGTGAAAGTTTTAGTTTGCTGCCAGGAAATTTCTACACGTGACATTCGTTTTGGGACGGAGGGAGTAGTAATTTGTATAAACTTAACATTTTATTCCTTATAAATATACATACATAAATGAGCCAAAATAGTTCAGGAGCTTTTTCTAGTTGAGCTATTGTGAGATTTAGTTTGTCATTTTGTTTATTTGGCTAGCTTTTACCATTGAGCTTGAGCTTGGTTTGTTTTTGCGAGTTGAACTTGAACAGGATCACGAGGGTGTCAGTTTATTTGCAGCTATATTACTTTTGCTTTTTTGGTTGTTTGAGGATGAAAGTGGAAATATCTTTAGGAAGTAACCAAGTCCAACTTCTTATGTGTGAAATCTGTAACTTCATTTGTAGTTGATGTATGGATCATATGGAAGGTTGGATGTGCGAACGAAATATGAGCAAAGTTGTGCTTGGAAAATGAAATAGCCTAAAGGATTTGAAAGACTTTATCTGGAACAAAATGTGAAGGCAGATCACATATCTATTTTTTGATTGAATATACCCGTGTATTCAGTTGTTCGAGGATATGGTCTGAAGCAAAAGCTGATGTTGGCAACATGGATTTCTATAATTCATAATTTTTGTAACCTGTGAACGCTTATCAATTTTTCTGTGGCAGTGGGTGAATTGGTGACAGATATTTAGCTTAATAGATACCTCCATTCCAACCAATTCACTTCAAAAGCAAATTATTTAATACGTTTTTTTTAGGTGATAAAATTTCTATCGTTATAAACTTTATATGTAGTTCTATGAGTTGCAATATTTGCATTTTTATAAAGTTTTAATCGTGCAGAGATTATTATTGTCGGAGCAATGCTGTTTTGAACTTTAATAGGATTAGTCATCTGTTATATGAGCATGTCAGAAATCATTGACAGATATGGAGGGGTGATTATTTAGATGCCCCTTTCAGAGTATAGGTAGCAACGTGAGCAACCCTGCTAATTGAGACCAGGCAGATCCTAACAAAAACCACACACACCAACTGTTCTGTTTTTGGAGTTAAAATCTCCTACCCCAACCATAATTTTCTACATAGTGCCTACTATGTATTATAGCACAAGTCATACGAATCCCATGCGTGGCAAGCTGAAACTCGCTGGATTCGAATGGATGGGAGTCATAGTTGGGATGGTGTAGAATGATTAAGAACCTTGTTCCATTGTACTAGATGGTGTAGGAGATCTCTGATTTGTTCAGCATGGATGCAAAACTCCGGTCCATCTGCCGAAATACCTCCTCATTTGGAGCACACAGATGCACCAAGTCTTAATGTAGCACCATAAAAAAAGATAATTTACTGCTTCTTTCTGAACTCGTATCAAGTAGCCATGTGACGAGCCAAATTCTTAAACCGTCCTTCCCCTGGAATGTCACGAGGATGCAGTAATTAAATTGAAACTGATGTGCAAGGCAAAAGGGTAAGTCGTAAGATGGGACTGTATAAAAGGCATAATCTACTGACTCTTGGACTAGATGCATGCACCATGCATGCGGACAAAAAGGCATAGACTAGACCAAACAATTCATGCGAGACACTGCTAGAAAATTACAGAAAAAATTATCAGCTGTGACTAAGGGAATACTAAAACTAACTTGGACCAGATCAAGGGATGCATCCTTCCGGATTGCAGTATTAGCTTGGGAATCTGGTTTCCCCCTTTCCGTTGTTGTACTTGGCACATTTTCTAGGAGGCATTGCATCAATTTCGTGTATTCTCGTGTGGCCATCAGTCAAAGTCAGTCTTTTGATATGCCCCCTGTATGGTTCTCCCAGCTAATCAAAAATGGAGTGTTGGATATGGAGTTGTTCAGGTTGTATGAGGTAATCTCGAAAGCTATATCCCAGTCTTTGTTTTGTCCGCGGGGGTAAAGGACTCTCTCAAAAGGGCATCTCAATCAGGGGAGTTTAGTGTAAAACTGGCATATTGGAAATGTCCACATCTCAAGCAACTGCAGACTCGAAACTCAAACTCATGAAACCATATTTCTCAAATTATATCCGAGACTGTTTGGTTTTAGCTTTGGAACTTCCAGTTGTGCAGTCCTTCTTGTGCCAACTTTTATTACAATGACTCCTACTGTAGCTATACACAAACGAAACGAAATCCAGCATGTCCCCTATCTGCCGCATCTAACCATAAAGAATCGAGCATCTACTATTATACTGTCCCGTTAGCTTTTGTCGTGGACATCTGTTTCACTTAAATTTTCTGCATCCTAGTGATATGCAGGCAGAAAAAGTTTTAAGAATTTGGCTCATCACAAGGCTACAGAATACCAGTAAAGAGAGAAGTGGTAAAAGATTTCCTAGGGTGGAGTAGGGTGGTTACTCGGGAATGGCCAGAATATCAAATTTGGATGGACAAGTGGTCGGGTGACTTTTGACTTGTGGAGGTACAAACCCGTGCCATTTGATCATAAATAAAGGTGGCTGCACACTCAACTATTTCTCTATTCAGAATCCAGCTTTGCCTTGGTATACCATTTGGAAGTTACTATATGTAGTCCAAGGGGTAAGCTCTTTGTCGGGCACAGTGATGAATGAGTATTTGATCGTTCATTTGCATTCTTAAATTGCTTCATGTTTGACTCGTTCTAATTATTTTGTAGTATAATTTGATTGTATTTTGATATTTTAGGCAATTGAGATCAATTGGCGAAAGCGAATAGCTTCTTAGGGTCATTGGTGCATATTGGGCGGAGTTAAGGAAGTTGGAGTTGCGAAAGAATGAAGGAAATAGTAAGAGAGTGCGTAGAGTGGAAGTTCTTAAGAATGCTGGAAAAAATGAACTAGGTCTAGATCCCTAATTAGAGTTGCGGAAAATTTTGTGCTAGACCTAGGTGGTTTTTGGACCCCATTTTGCACTAAGTTATGCCTAGAGTGCCAATTGTTTTTCCTAGTGTTTGTATATAAGTTGTTGCTTTGGGGTTTGTTCCAACAAATTTTCAGCAGCCAAAAATACACTTGCCTCTATATTTTTCTTGTGCAAGAGCACTTTAACAATCGATTGTGAGGATTGGAGGTAATAAATAGTTATTGTCTCATATTCTAGTTAATTTAACTTCGAACTCATTATGTATCATAAAGTTTCAAGTAAAGTTTCGTTTACTTGAAAAGCTCTCATTTGTTGTTGTGAAATATTTGTTATTGTAATTTAGGAATAGTGAAATTCTTGAATTGTGATTTGAACTATTTAATTATTGAAATTGTAGTGAATCTTGTCCGAGAATCATTGTAATTTTGGTTTTTGTCTTAATTTGTGCTAATTGGGTTCAGAATTTTTGTGTGACAGCAAGTATAATAACAAGTTTTTGTGTGTTAGTAAGATTGTGACGCAAATTGTTCGTTAAAGCGTCACAATCTTTCTCTAGCAAGAACGAATTTTTGACATGTATTGAAACTTTTTGATACAAAATTGATTACATAATTTGTGAATCTAATTCCCGAAATTCTCTTTCCATTTGATGAGTTTTCACTTTCAAACTTTTTTGTTAAATAATTTTATTTTCTTATTTTAATCAACAATCAATTAGAATCTTTGATTGTAATGGACGGATCACGAGGAGAGTATCACAATACATGGTAATATAGTAATATGGTCAAATTCAATCACTAATACAATATTTTTTTTTTTTTTTTTTTTTCCTTTTTTAAACCCCCGGTTTCGAGGATCAACAGTGGTCATTCCACCTACATATCATATCATGAACATTATCATATCACACCATATCACACTCTTGATCTAACCATAAGTCTCTATTAGTAAAGTAAACAGTTGGTTAAATTTAAAAGGTAGAAATTAATTCTCTGTGGATGATCGTGCTTGCTTTGTTTACAAATCAATTATAAATTATATAAATTAGGATTTTATCTTTGATAAACTCAAAATGTCAAATTTTGATGCCATTATTTGAAAATTGATTCTATGACTGATAGGTGTATTTTATACCGCTATCTAGAGCTTCAATCCTTACTTAAACAGGGTTAGTGTTGAGTTTTTATTATGTTTTAATACTATTTTGGAGCTCTATGTGATTTCAGGTACTGTGATGAAAACGATCAAAGTTTCGGACTTTCAAAGGGCTAAATTGTACATTTTAGAAGTTGCAGGAATAAAGCCCAGCGCTGCCCTGGCCACAACAACGTAGACTGAATTGCCTCGATTTGAATGCCAGCTTTATCACGTGTGTTCGGAACTTTCCAATTTCGTACCTGAAACACCGGTCATCACCCGAAGATCCCGAAATATATTTATTCTCTATTTCTACGTATTTAAGATTAATTCTATTAATTAGGAAATTATGAGATTTTTCGTAGGAGTATTCAAACCCTAAGGTATTCTAAACCTAGGGCATCATATCTGATCACATCTGATACGATGTTAGCAAGGGAGTGCAACTTTTTGACACATCGTTGTTGTTGGAGATTAGAAGAAATTATTCATTATTTATTAATAATCAGGTTTTATTCAATTGACCTTCTCATTGATTATTGCTTGTGTTCTTATGTCGATGAGTAGCTAAATCCATCTTTCCTATAGGGAAGATAAAACCTATGTTTGAAGTTATGTTTGATTAATGGAGTAATTCTATGAGTACGTATACGCGATTGAGTTATATATGTTCTTCGATTCGTAATGCGTCGAATAAATTGGCCATCTAGTTGAATTGATCTATAAAACTAGAAGGGCACAGCTAACCGCGAATCTTTCTGTTTAAGAACTACGAAAGCATAGTCTTGCGGAGTAAGGGTCAATAGATCGTTGCACGTAAGATGTTGTAATGGAAACTAATTACTTTTGTTAATGAGTCTTTGTCATTAATCATAGGTGGAATCAGTCTAGGTTAATACAATAATATATTGGTTATTCACTAGACGCAATCAGAAGTAGACTAAATTTGTATTCCTGATCAATAAACATTGGCATTTCTCTCATAGATAATATTGATTGTTCAACATAATGGATAAATGGGGAAAATCTGAACTCTAGGACTTGTTAATCATATTATTTTCTACATTTTGGTTCAGTGAATTCATGTTAAGTTGGACTTTCAGTATTAAAACTAAGTACATTAGTCTAGATAAAGTGAATAACAATTCAATCACAGTAGTTCACACGGTGTTACGATTTCTCTTTGTGGGTTCGACACTCTACTTATTCCTAAATTACTAAACGTGACATTGTACAATTACAATATTTTATACGCACATCCCGCGCATCGTCAATGGCTTAATTTTAATTAGTTATTTGTATATAACTACTTTATTTTATTTTATTTTAGTTTTCTTCTTACTTCATCTTGTTAGTTCAGTTTGTCCATTTCTTGTGGCATTTTGTGATTCATTGCCGTATTATTACTGTTGAAAATTTTGATTTATGCATTTTAATGCAAATTTTTGGTTTACTTTTGAGTTTGAAAGTGATTTGTGTTTAGTTGGGTAAGATGTTCATCAAGTATCACAAAAGTTATGTTAGCGTTTGAGTGGTTATTTGTTTGGTGTTTTTGTGACTGTTTTGAGGATTTTATTTTAGATATTTGCAAGTATGAGCTTTTTGGTATGCGATCACATTTGTATGGAACTAATGCTTTGTGCTATTCATGGGGATATCAAGCATGCTAGAAAATATTGTCTTTTACAAGTGACTTAATTTCTATTCAAGAATTGACAAGAGCTTTTCGAACATAAGCCTTAAAGAGTCAATATGCCTCATCTTCGGAGGAGATTGCGATGGATGGGAGTTAGTCCACTGTATACTCAAGTCTATGATGATTTCAAATATTTATGAATGTTGAAAATTTGAGCATAGTATTGAAATTAGTGGCCTTCTATATATTCACAATTTTCCACTACTGAAGTCTTAGTTAGATTACATAGTATTTATGAACGTCTTGACAAGAGGGTTTATAATTATTTAACTAGCTACTATCATACTTCTTTTGATCCGAGCCCTAATAAAATGTACCAAGAACCTCCAATTTTTATTTTGGAGGATGATTTTGTACTATAGTTGTAAAAAGACATGGATTTAGATATGGTGAATGTGAGGATCGGGATAGTGATAAAATGGCAAGCTTTTGGTGTACGATTTTTCATTGTGAATGTGCTCAAATGGCTATGTTGCAAGCTAGGAGAACCATCTTGAAGCACCAAATGCGGAGCAGATTTTATGGGCCTAAGATGTGTGCTTTTCTTGGAGATTCGGTGCCTCCTTAGCCGGTGAAAGTTTTTCTATCGAGCTAACAATATTAAACAAGTGCGTTTATAGGGAAGCAAGCCAATCATGTATATATCATTTTTCTTTCTTTAATTTTTTTTGAGTTGCTTGTCCACCCTCCTTGAGTTTGCGAGTTTATAGAGGAGTGTTAATAGAGTCACACTTACAAAAATATTATATATTTTTTCTATTTGCAAATATTATGCTTGTATTGGTATTTTGAGTGTGATTTTTGTAAAAGAAGACTGTGTCTATCAACTCAAAAAATAATAGCATCAAAGACACGATTGATCACCCGAGGAACGTTTCATTTACTCTAATTTGCTTGCATTGGAAACAATGCTTATTTCAAGTCTGGGGGTGATCAATAATGCATTCCTTAATTATCTTTATTTATGATTTGCTGTTTTTAGTTTAGTTTATAATATAAGTAAATATATATAAATTTCTTGGACTTTCCTTATTTTGGTTGATGATGACATTGGGTGTGGTGATGTGTATTTGAGGTTTTCGGTTATACTTATACTTGTTGATATATGTATGCAATAATCTCTCGAGCTTAATTATCCACACCTTCAGCACATTGTCTCGGTTTATTTTGATTGCTTGTTGAGTAATTGGAGGACCGTTATTTATTGGTATATATATATTTTTTTTCTGTGGACCATAGAACTTGTTAGAGCAATATCGATGCAAAGTTGTGTGAATTGACATTGAATGTTGGGATATATATGATTTAGGCTATTCTTTAGATCACTGGTGTCATATTTTCCAGCCTTATATGATGTTCTCTCTTATATCCTCGTTTAAGCCTTAGTGATAACAAGGGGTATGATTAAATTGTAAACGAGTAGGGTCAGCTCGTGGGTTTGATACAACTCGATTCATTTAAGTTCGACTTGACTCGTACTACTTTAAGAGCCGAGCCGAACACTATTTTTAGACCCGTCATATTTCACGAATCCGACTCGACTCGACTCACAAGGCTCGTGAGCCAGCTCATTAAAGGCTCGACTCGTTCAGGCCCAACTCGACTCCCCATTAACATGTCCATATTTCAATTCATGATATTCAGGTCCATCAATAGGGAACATAATAACTTAAAAAGGCTAGGCATTTAGGCCTAAGCCAATACATAATAACTTAAAAAGCTCATTTAACATTGATCAACACAAATTAAGTTTAAATAGAAAAAAAATTGAAAAATACATAATACTAGAATAGGGAACACATCAACGTAACATATCATTAAAAAGGACATTTCTATATTGTTTCAGACTCGCCAAAGCTTGTGAATGGTTCAAAGGCCCATAAAGATCACTTTTATTAAAGGCGCGTCTAGGTGAAAGGTGCATGCAGACGCAAGGTTGGCGCCTTGGGAGGGCTAGGTGGGGCGCTGTTGTGGAGGCGAGGTCCTAAGCGTGCCTTAACCTTAGGCACGAGCCTTGGTTTATTGCGCCTAGGCTCCAGGCGCAATTTGTCACTAATACTATGTCGTTTAGTCAATTGGGTTTAGTTAAAATAGAAATAATGAACCCCCAAATCAGACACGATGAGTGAAGTTGAAGAGGCAAGACTTACGCACGCTTCAGCGACTCTCTTCCTTTAGGAGTGCCGACTATATTAGACCCACAGCGAACCTCCGGAGAGCTTCGTCTACTGTTGGCGAGCTCAAGTCAGCCTCCTTTTTTGGTTTTGTTTTTTTTCCGTTTCTTGCATTCTCTTCTCTTCTTCTCACTACTACCCTTCTTTCTTCTCTTCTTCTACCATTCTCTTCTATTCTTCCACCTTTCTATGTTCTCTTCTTCTAGGTTTTACTCCTCTCTGTTCTCTGTTCTTTACCTTTTTTTTTTTGGGTTCTTCGCTTTGAAGGTTCCATCGATTAGCCTACTTTTATTTGTTTCGAGTTTTTGGTCAGTGAATAATTATGGCTGCAACAAAAGATTCGGCGTGGAATAATTGTTCAATTGTTGATCCCACTGATAAAGAAAGAACAAGCTTCAATGTATTTTTTACACAAAGGTGCTGACTGCCGAAATATATAGAATTAAACAACATTTGGTTGGAGGGTATCGCAACGCGAGTGAGTGTAGGAAGTGTCCCAACCATGTTAAGGAAGAGTTGAGGCAATACATGCTTCAAAAAGCCAGCAATAAAGAGGATATCATGACTAATAAAAATTCTTAACGGGATCGTGTGTGTTTGGAAGGGGAGTTTTCTAAAATCAGTGTGACAAGCAGAGCTCAAAGTAGTTAGGCTTCGGCCTCCGCTTCTATTCCCGAAATGCCACCACCAACCC
>JAOTQG010107666.1:0-12429 GCA_025631175.1 Iris virginica
GGCTAAACTGCAACCAAACCAATATTAACGGTTTTGATAGTTCTAGAAACCGAAACCAAACCAATAGTTTGGTTCGTTTTTTTTTCGTTCTGTTTCGTCGGTATGGTTCGGTTGGTTCGATTTTACATTTTTTTTGCTCAGCCCTACTCGCTGCCGAGCATACGAATCACCATGTTGCTCGCTTTCTTAGCCGGCACCCTTTCTTTTCCTCGCTTCAGCTCGCTGCCGAGCAAGTCGAGCTCACACCTTCTTCCTTCTTTGATCCCTTCCTTGATAGTCGATTTCCTCACCTGTAATCTGTTCGTCACTGCTCGCCATGAGCTGAGCAAACCCATTTATCCATTCCTTGGCCTTGAATCTCGTTAATGGTCCTGTGATCTGGATTGAATCGGAGGTTCGCCTAGTCGAACCCTCATCATACTCTCCTTCTTGAAAAGAATTTGTCCTCAAATTCGAACAGTCATAAGGATCAATTCCATCAATGGTCTCACTTTTCCCCTCGTCACAAAGATCGTCCTTGCTGTTCCCTTGCTCGGAGTAGATAATTAGTTTGTCACCTTGCTGCTCTATTGGAACGATGGCGATCTCTTTCTTCAACTTGCGTTCTTCATCGTGTGGTGTTTCTCAATTACACTCCTCAATTCTCTCGGACTCTTCGAAATTTCGTGTCGGGGTGAGAGGAGTTAGAATAAGTTTCTGCCCATCCGTCTCCATGCTTGGGATGGTTGCTACTTCTTCCTTCAGCTCGCAGTCTCTTGTTGGCAGTGTTTCTTGCATGCCATCTGGGATGGCTACCTCGCCCTTTAGGTCGGCCTTCTCTTCAGAGTATCTTTCAACTGCCTTGTTGGTTTGCCGAGCATCACCTCTAACGGGACCTCTCCTCGTGGAACGAGCTTGGAACGAGATTTCTGCACCCTGGCTTCACATCTCTGATCGAGCGCCTTTCTGAAAATATCGCTCATCTTTTGATTCGTCTTGCAGGTGGGGAAATTACACCCTCACCCCCTCGTCTCTTTTTGTGCAGTTAAAATGCTCCCCGAAGTCCCGAAAGTGCTCCCGAAAAGCCGAAACTTCACTGAATCCAATTCCGTCGACACCAAAGTGATGCGAAGTATCCTTTAATAAATGCAAGCATTTTACTTGCTCATATTTGCATAAAAAATATTTTCGGCTAAATTCTCGCTTTTAAACGAGATCACGCCCTTTTGTAAAACGTTTTCAGCTAAAATTCTCGCTCTTAAACGAGACCACGCCAATTTCAAGATGTCTTCAAAATAAAATTCCTGCTCTTAAACAGATGACTTCTCTCTAAAAAGAAGATCAAGTTTTGCATTTTTGTGAACTCCGCGTGGTCTGATTTCTCGCTCTTAAACGAGAATACGTAGAAAACCCCCAAAAGAGGTTTGACCACTTTCGGGCTAAAAATGGTGGTCCGTTCATATCGACGACGTTGCTCGCTCGTTAGTCAACTGCGCAAGCATCGTCGCCGAGGGGATCTGTATACACCCCATTTTTGACCCTAGTAAATAAAATATTTTACTAGAGAGTTTTAAGTAAATAAAAGAGCTCAAGTAACATTAATAAATATGTTACTTACATTGAATAAATATTACATGCTCAAATGTTGCACTCATACATTACTAATGTGGTGTAATAATTTATTTTGTAGGATGAATGGAGGAAAAGATAAAAGAGAAGACTTACTCTCACAAATAAATCATCCTATCACGCTTCCAAGTAGGTGACAAGCCCTTCCAAAAATGGGAGATGAAGTAAGAGATGTGGCTAAGTAATGTACAATTAAGGATGTAATTATTAAACACTTAGGCACATTAGACTATAGGTTGTATCTCATTTTGGCCAAGAAAAAGGCCAAAAATCAAGTCAGCCTCACGTGGGCTGGTCTGGCCCATTCCTGGTCGGTCCGGCCCAGGTGAGTTGTTTCTAGAATTTTTGCCTTTTTCTAAAAGGGCAAAAGGGTAAACTCATAATTACTCACAGGGGTATTTTGGACATTTTGGGCCTCCAAAGAAGGCTGGATACTCCTCTCCCCACCTATAAATACAACCTCATTTACTCCTTCCAACCACTTTAGAAATCCCTCACAACTAGTGATTAACCCATTCCAAAAAATCCTCCATAAATTCTCTTGATCATCCTTAAGAATCAAGAGGAAGCCCACTCTCTCTCATTAATCATCCTACTCTCTCTCCTCCATTAAACACCAACATCAAGAACACAAACTTTCTCAACCATCCAAAAAAATAAGATCATCAAGGATAATAAGAGTTAGAAAGCATTAAAGAGAGTTCATTAATTTGAACTTCGTTAGTTCTTTCTTTCTTCTTTGACTCCATCTTCCTAAACAAATGATTAATCATCCTTCACAACCCATTTGTCCAAGTCCATTGGGAGTAGGTGTTAGCACTCAAATGGACACTATTTTAGTGCTATTTCTATGAGTATTTTGATGTAATTACATATGATTTTACGCTTGATTTGGTTAGTTTTGATTAATTTACAGGAATTCCAAGTGAAGACATCAAGATAGGAAAAATTAGAGGTTTTGGAGCAGAAAAGGGCTAATTTGGCGTTAAAGTCAAGCACCAGTGAGATCACCAGTCTCGAAGTGTGTGCAGATTCAGGCAATAGGGCACGGCCGTGCCCAATTTTGGCACACCCATGCCGGCGCAAATTCTGAGGCGCGTCTTTCTGTTGCTGAACTGTTTTGGGCTTTATTGTAAAGGCCTTTTGGCAATCTATTTATATGTATTTTCGGTCAGCTAAGGTTAAGCACCTTTTTGCATAACGTAAACACATATTCTAGAGTTTTTGCATAGCCAAGCTATGAATTAATCTCCAATTTCTAGGAGTTGGAGGTAAATCTTGCTTATTGCATATGCATTATTATTAATACTTCCAAATTGTGTTCTTGTTTTTATTGATATTACAATCGTTCGTACGTGTGTTCTTTCAACTAAGTAGTTGCAAATGCTTAATTCGAAGAAAGATATGTATTGTATGTTTATGCTTGATTGAGATTTCATACAAGAACTTGATTGTATTTCTCAAGTTTACTTGATTGTACGACAAACTCATAGGTAAAAGGCATTAGGATTGTTCGAGTTTATATGCTTCAAGGGTTTTCCGTGCGTCGTCTATTACTAGGGGTGTTAATGCGGGCGGGTTCGACGGGTGCGGGTTCGGCGGGTGCGGGTTACGCAGTGCCGGTTACGCGGTTTTATATAATTTTCAAACCGCCCGCACCGCACCGCATAAGGTATTGAACCCGCACCACCTAACCCGCGGTTTGAGCGGGCGATTTATGCTGTTTACGCGGTTGAAACATTTTCATGTCATTTTCAAACTGCATGCCATGTTTTACTACAATCAGCAATTCTTTTCTGATTCTGGTTTTGATTGTTGGGCTTATTTGACCAAATCTCATAAAAAATACTAATTACAAAATTCTAACTGAACAATTTACGGAGGCATCCAAACGAGCTCTCCAGGATCAACATCCCTAAAGAGGGTTCCAAGACAATAATGCCTAAACAACAGATTAATAAATGTGGGACACGATTGACCTGGCTTCTCTTTAGATAACTGGGCATCCTTTAACAACAATCCCCTCAGCAGCAGGGCAAGATGCTAGGGAGCATCCATCCGGTTTATGTCCCCACCAGTTCAAGCTAACATGCTCCATATCAAGACATAGATATAGTAACACCCCCATGAAGGCCAGCCCAGCATCCAGCGCACCTGAAAGTACATAATTGTGGCGACTCCACCAGTTTCGGTAGTATCGGAATGCAACAAATCCTGATAAAAACCCGATGAGTATCCAGCTATTATAATTAACGGTGGTAGCGGGAGGCATATTGATGGTTGCACCTAGGAGCACTGGCGCCGTAATTAACCCAATCCAGGATTGATTTGGAAAAACCTTCATTAAGAGCCAAACCAGGATGGGAGCCAAGGCTCCGGCTAAGAAAAACCAGTTTATAGCAGAGTAGTAGCCAATATCTCCAAATATTCTTCGAGGCCCAATTAGCCCCCAAATAACTGAGGCATCATAGAAAACGTGATCGCCTGGGCAGGTCCATGGGCTGCCAGCAGGAAGTAAGGCCCTATTACATATGTCCGGAACACTGTCCATCAGCCACCATGCTGTTCCTATATGAACCATCGCTGATACTAGAGTACCAAATACCTGTCCCATTACTGAAAAATTAAGAATTACAGACACAAAGAGGCTTATTTTCTGTTTTTGGAAAGAGCAAAAAGGGTAGTAACCTGGGCCATGAACATTGAGCGAGGAGGAATCTTCATGTAGTGTCCTAGTTTGAAGTCCTGTAGAAAGGCAATTCCTTGTTTCACGCTGATATAACCATACACCTTAAAGCACATATTGGCTACTGGATATCCTGGATATAGATATCCTATAATGTACTCTGTGATTACATTTAGTCCTGGTGTCTGTCCGACCAGCATGTAAATGGCTATGTTAGAAAATGAAAAATTGTCGACTGTCGAGTGCTAGAAAATAGGTCAAATAATGCATACTGAAGGTACCTGGTTTGTTGTAGCAGTGATGACTCCGACTGGAAGCGTGAAAAAGAATGCAAATGCACATGCCAACGAGAATGCCCACCATGGTAACTGGAGCTGATCTTTGTAGTACTGGCAGACTAATAATGTTGCTATAATGTTAACGACCAGAATGCATGTGAACCACCATTCTGGAACTTGCTTGTATTTTCTCATTAGCTTGGTGTGCACATCCATTTTCTTCTCATGGAAGGCAGACTTGCTTTGCTGCCACATTTCTCTACATCATCGTGAAATTAAATTAGACTGGGTTCATTTTAGCTACAAAAAGAAAAATATAGTGGAAAAGTACTTACTTTCCATGGAAGAGGAATACATGAACGATAGTGGCTGTGAGGCAGGCAAAACTAACTGCATAGTTCATTGCAAAGAAGATGCTGAGGTAGAGATGGCCTTCCTTCTCATATGCTTCCGAGTCAAAGTGGAAGTTTGAGTCAACAATGGCTGAGGTATTGTATTTCTGACCTTCAGAAGTGAAGAGATCATCGGAGAATATAGGAAACTTTTTTGCTTCGTAGATATTAAACCAGTATGCAGCTGGGGTAATGACATAAGTCACAAGAGCGTATCCAACTGCAATATTGGCAGTAGCAAACCACGGACTTGCAAGGGGACTTCCAAGATAAGAAGATATACTAGACCAGTCAAAACCAATCGTACCAATGCCAAGACCATGGAGCCCGGAACCAAGCTGGTGGGCTAGGACTGAAGTAGGGAATATCCAACATATCCAGGAAAGGGAGGTTAGCATTGGGAAAAGGTATCCTGGAACCACGTAGTAACAAAAGCTGAAGATGAAGGCAATCAGGAAGAACTGATTTCGTGTTAATCCACCCTTCGGTCTCTCTTCTTTCTCATGTAGTGCCCTACCAATTCCATGAAATTTGGAAATTCAGTAAGTCTGATCAATTGTACTTGTTTATTTTCATCACATTCCAGTGAAGTGCTTCAAGCTCTAATGAGGCAGCATTAACTAAATGAGCCAAGTAGGAAACAGAAATCCTAATCAATTGTACTTTTTTTTTTTAAGCTCATCTTTTTCAAATCATTCTCAACGTAATATGAGATTTCGAGTCACCAAGAAAATCGCCAAAGTTGTTCAGATTTGTTGTAGAAGTCAATATCATGCCAGGATTTTCTAGCAATGATTTACCTCTTCTTTTTCTTAAGTGTCTAAATTCCTTATTCAAAAGCCAATATAAGACAAGTATATATTATTTAACAAATGCTCCAAGAAAATCACCAACGTAGATCACATTTGTATTTATTAGGTTTTAGATTTTAAAATTTTGGTCGATAGAAGAATGTTAGTAAAGTGCGAATATCAATTATTATAAACTTGCAACAAAAAATAAATTTCATAAATATTTGATCTAATTAAATTAAATTGACCAACAGAATCCTGCTCATTTTAGAACAAATGAAGTACTTTTTTTTAGGGCAACCACAACAATAAAATTTATTCTGAGTCTCAAGACTCTACCACCTCCGCATTCCACTAACTATTTTCATTTCAAACTCACCTCACACTTTCAGAAAAATAACCGAAGTGGTCAGACTCTCTCGGACTTTGCCATATCAACATTCCACTATCTCAATTCACTTAACATTATTTCAATTATAACTATTTTGTAAATTAACTTCTATTTTATTTTATTTTCATTATTTCATCTATCGACCCTTTCTCCAGTTCCGCTTCCACTAGCTCCACTAAAGCGATAATTTCATAAATGCTCCATCAAATCACTTTGTAGTTGATGATGATCTTGCTCCGATTTCGTATCAGCTTATTATTTTCAAAATCTTCCCAATTCACCCAAAATTTTGGAATCCTACCGCGGGAAACTTGAGTTGGTTCATTTCTTATATGGGTTGGAATATCGTAAAGATAATCATTAGTAATCCCGTATGTAACTCTTTCATCATCAATAATCATATTGTGCAATACGATACATGCTTTGATGATATTGTCAATTTATCTTCTTTTATGGAAATAGGGCGGGGCAAAAACAATTGCAAATCGAGACTGAAGCACTCCGAATGCTCGTTCTAAATCTTTCCTAGTAAATTCTTATTGTTGGGCAAAATATTTCCTCTTATCAAATATCAATTCACCTGTAGTAAATGATTTGACAAATGTAGGTCATTTTGGATAAATATCATCCACTAGTATCTCATATTGAGAAAATTGAACATATGGACCTCGACCTTCTAGAAACTCATCAAAAGCAGTGTAGCACATTAATGTCATTACTCAGCTACACTAATGTCATTACTCACCCCGTAACCCCAAACTGTACATGTAAAATCCATAAGTCATAAGATGCAATAGCTTCGCGTATGATGGTTGGCATACCTTAATGTCCACTAGTAAACATGTCTTGACAATTTTTCCACTTCAATACATCGGATCGATCGGGAAAGTCACGCCGTGCTCCAGCATGAAGCGAGTGTTGGAGGTCTACCTCGGTTGGCCTTCTCAAATACACATCCCCAAAGATCTCGATCATCCCTCGAGTAAATTTCTTGAATCATTCTAATGAAGTGCTCTCTCCAATTCGCACATAGTCCCCCTCTGCGTCGGCGGCCACCCCATAAGCTAACGTTCTCACAGCGGCAGTGCACTTTTGGGAGTGCGAAATTCGAATTTCTACTAGTACAACCTTTAGATTCTTGAAAATATGGATAACGACTCTCAAGAAATTTTTTTATGCGAACGAATAGGAGCTTACACGTTGGGAATCCGCGGCGAAATTGATTGTGAGCATACGCGGGATTTTCAAAAAAGTAGTCTTTATAAAAGCGTGTCTCACCTTCTTCACGACCCATATCTTGATAATTTCGCTTCTTTCTTCTAGTGTTTGAAGATGATGTTTCTTCTTCTTGAATCTCATCTATGATTTCGGAAAAAATATTTAAAATTGGGCTTTTAGTAATGCATGAGTCTGCCATTCTTCGTAGGCATCACTTAATGTACGACTATCCTCATTTAACTGATGTCTATATGGACTCTTACTTTATAATGGCAAGTTTTATAACCACTAGTTTAACAACATCTAGTTTTGTATGGAGTTTTTAAATTTGAAAAAAAAAAAATATATATAAATAAATAAAAATTTCTAAATAAAATAGCATGTAATCGTACTAATGCATAAACTAAGATATTGAAGGAAAAAAAAAATTAATTGGGGCTTACTTTTAAATTTAAAAATTATAAAAAAAACACATAGTGGTACTAATACATAAATTAACTAAGATATTGAAGGAAAAAATAAATTACTTCGAACTAAATTTACATTTAAAAATTATATAAAACCCAAAGTGGTACTAATATATAAATTAAGATGATAAATAAACAACAAATTACATAAACTAAGATCTTGAATTAAAAATAGGTTATATGAGCTAACTTCAAATTAGGAAAGAAAGCAAGAACATAATGCAACTAATGCTCCTCTTGAAGTTTCAATCCATATTTGGTGCCATTTCCTTCACCTTTATCTTGCAAAGCGGCTTTTGCATAGGAATCACCTTAGATGTATCGGCACAAATTATTTTTTCTTCGACAATCTATTAGGTGCACCTTGGCTTCCTTCTTCAACTGAATGAATTTTGGAGACAGTTTCACCTCATGATACATTTTGACCTCCAACTTCTTGGAAGCTTTTTTCCCATAGATTGGACCTTTAGTAGTTCTTTTTCTTCATCAACAAGATCCCGACCCGATGATGTGTATGTTCCGTCTTCAGATACCTTGGCCCTCTTCGAGTCACTCTTTTTCTTCTCACACTCATCCTTCCATTTTGGTTATTCCTTGAGAGCATTCCAAACATGAGTGTAGGGAAACTTAGTTGTATAGAGTTCTTCGTATAATAGAATAGCTTCCGACATTATTCTTGCGTCATTAAGCCCGCTTTTACCATCATATTAGGCATAACATCCCTTGAACTTATTGAGAACTTTAATGACTGTGTGCCAATGTTGTTTGCATGCATTCAATTCCCTCTCCTCTTGTCCTCCTTCGCGATTTTCGTTGTAAAATTTCGCCATACGTTGCCAATACACACTCGTGGCTTGATCATTTCCAACAATTGTATCCTTTGGTAACATTTACCTACAACCAACAAGGAGTAATTCATCTGCAACCGACTAAACCTTAACTTTTCTTTAAGGTGTTGGTATGCCCTTACGAGAAGTGTTGGTGCGAGCGGCGACATTGACGGTGGCGCTAGGGATAAATGTATCGATGTTCTTCAAGCCTTGTCGGGAGGAAAAATGGAACTTGTGTTTCGGGATTGAAGTCGGCGTTTACTACCCGGTGTTCGCAGATATTGAGGTAATCAAGTAAATGTATTTCCTAACATGAAAGAATTTAATTTGATGGGCTGTGTTGAATACTAAGATTGCATCAAATGTGCCAAATTTTGCACTTATGGAAACATATCTCGATTAGAAGAATTTTGGTTGGGAAAATTTGGTCTAGGATAATTTGCAAATTGAAGATTTTGAAGCATAAAATTAAAATATGAATTACGATCAAAGATTTGATTTGGATCCATATTCAAATGAAATATGAATACGAGAAAACAAGAAGATTTAATATTAGTTTGGACCGGAGAATTTGTTGTGGAAAAAAAAAGAATCAAATCCATATATATATATAGATATAAAATGAGTATTTCCGTAAAAAAGGAAGAAAATAAACGTTGCAAAGACAAAATGGCCAATTTACATGTGGCAATGAAACCTAGCCCAATTGAGCGGCCAAGCCTCCCATATGCCCATTTTAATTTCTCTTCACAGCTCACTGTCATTCCTAATCATACAAAACCCACAAAACTCACTATTGCACATTTCCCTTCCCCTTCCCCTTCCCCTTCCCCTTCTCCATTCTCTCGATAAGTCTCCTTCCTAGGAAAGATACAACATTGTTCACTTTCCCCTTCTTCCTTCTTCCCCTGCGTTTCTAACGGCTCCATCATCCTACTACCCATAATCGTCCCTCAACCACTCCGAAAAAATGAACACGATTTAAAATTGCGCCGAAATCGTGCCTACCGTATCGGAGGCTCAACCAGCTCTTCTTCTCCTCCGCCATCTCCGGCGGTGAAGAGTTTTAGATCCTTTCATTCCGCAAGGCCTTTGCATCCGACAAGCTTGAACCGTGCGTCCACCACCTCCGACAATTCTACTTTTCCTCTTCGTCTTTCTTCTACTCATTTTTCTATTTAAGGTTCTTGTTTAATTCATATTTTATTGTTAAAAGTTAAATTTCATTTCCACTTGTCAAAATGTGGTGCAACGTTTTGGAACAAAAAAATCTGAAGCTTGAGTCTTGGTAATTCAAGACTAACTTTGAGATTTTGGGATTTTTCGGTGCTCCCTAACCATAAAATCTCCTCAAGCCTCAACTAAGGGCATCTATATTGGTTATCCTCTCCAAACTCTCTCAGACTCCGCCACGCCAGATTTTCACTATCTCATACTCTTTCATACTCTCCGTCAAACTCTCAAAAAAATTAACCACATTCGTCAGACTCTCTCAAACTTTGCCAAATCATCATTCCACTATCTTTTATTCAATCAATTTTATTTTCATAAATTTAACTATCTAATATATATATATATAAATATATTATTTATATGATTTAAAATCTTTAATAGATTTAAATATGATTATTTATTAAAAATCTATAATTAAATAAAAATTATATTTATTTTATATGGCATATCTTGCATTTCGTATTAAATAGTAGCTTTATTAATTTAATTTTTTTGTAAGTAACACATATGAGATTAAAAAAAAAAAAAAAAACTAAAGAAAAAACACTTGATTTGAGAAATCGTGTAAAAATTAATGGAAGGGGACTAATTTTAGGCTCTAATAATCCAGAACCTTCTCAGCTTCTCTATCCTCCCACCTATCTCCCTCTCACATAAATGATAAACCCAACAAAACTGTACATTTCTCCCCATCCAAACTTTCCGTTCCTCTCTTCTCTCTCTCACCCATCCTTCTTTCTGCCACTCTCGCCTTCTCCATCCAATCGCCCAAACATTCAACCGTGTCGATTTCTTTCGAATCGCCTGAAACTTCTCCTCCCGCCGTCGCTGAAGCCTCTCTTTCTGCCGCCGCCGATGCAGATAATCGAAGATTCGTTCCCGTTAATATCTTCTTCATCCGGGTGTTCACTTTGTTTGTTTCTCTGTTGTTTCTGTTTCACAGGATGGTTTGTATGTTTTGATTTTAGCCATCGATGGAAGCTCAATATTTGTTCATTTAGCCTTTTCTTTCATAGAGTAATTTCGGGTTGTTTAGATTTTGAAAACTCCCATTTTGTTTTCGAAATTGAGCGAGCAGCCATGGGTTTCTCTGCTTCTTCCCGTTGCAAATTCTTCATCTTATCATTTTTTAAAATACTTGTAAAATATGGAACTTGTTAATTGAAAAGATTTAGAATATACACGTGGCATGTTGTGATTTGTTGGATTAAAAGGAGGAGACTTAAGTAGAGGCAGGACAGTGGCAGCCTCCCCTTCATTCTTTCCCCCAATTTTCATCCCCTGCAACGGTTCAGCCCGAAATAGGAGAGGCTGTTACTGTTTCTTAATCCCTCTTCAAGCTCCCGTTGTGGATGCCCTAAGATGCTCTTGCTGATGCTCTTAGGGCATCCACATTGGTTATCCCCTCAAACTTCTTTCAGACTGTGCCACATCAGCTTTCCACTATCTCATCCTCTCTCAGACTCTTCTTTAGCCTCTTCAGAAAAATAACCCCATTCGTTAGCCTCTCTCAGACTTGACACATCAGTTTTCCATTAACTTTTATTAAATCAACTTTATTTCCATTAATTCAATTATCTAATATACATAATTATATGATTTTCAATCCATATTTATATATGATTATTTATTTAAAAGATATATATAAATAAATATGTAATTAAATAGTATAATTTAAATTAATTAAGTAGCTTTATTAATTTAAAGTTTATAAATTAACACAAATGAGATATAAATTGCATGAAAAACAAAGATCGATAATATAATTGATTAAAATTACATAAATAATATACCGTTGGAGAAGCCCAACGGTAAAAAATTGGACCGTTGTTGATGAGCCCAACCCATGATGCCCTCTTTCCAGAAGCTCCCTCACCGATTCCCCTCATAAAAACCCACCCCTTCCTTTCCCACTCTTCTCCCTTTTCCAGAAAAACATACGCCCCCTCCCCCCTTCAAAACCCTCTCTCGCTCTCTCTCTCTCTCCTCTCACCCACAGCTCCATGCCGTCCCCTCTCACCAAGCGCTCGCTCCTCTCTCTCTGTCTTCCCCCTTCGTCGTCCCCTCTCTCTCTTCTCCGCTTTTACCTTTGAGGATATCGCCCAACGCCTTATTTTAGAAACCAAAAATACGACCACTGAAATGGGTACTACAAGGGAGGACTTCCAACGTCCTCTGGCACTGGTTGCATAGCTCGGGTCGGCATGCTATTCTGAAATTGACTTGTAAGAAGGGCGGCTTCGTGCGGGAGCAGCTATCTCCATTATTTCTCGAAAACAAGAAGTTCATGGGCCTTGATGGAGAGCCCGTAGTTGCCAATGGCTTTTTTAGGAATTGATGCTCCTTCTGTCTCTGTCCGAGGAGCAGATTGCCTTTGGGCTATTTAAAGTGTTGCTGAAAATCGACTTGGAAGCGGAGAAAAAGAAATGACATCGAGCGCCGGCTGAGGAGGAGGGGAGGAATGGTATTTCTCTCTCTCTCTCTCTCTCTTCTCTCTCTCTCTCTCTCTCTCTCTCTCGCGGCCTGCTTTTGTTC
>JAOTQG010107677.1:0-22962 GCA_025631175.1 Iris virginica
TGCTTTGTATAGCTTCGGACGGAGTTGTATAGCTTTATAGCTTTCTTAGCCTTGGTGTGTTGGGCGCTTTTGTTTTATACTGGCCCTGTTTGTTTAGCCTGGGTATTCCCAGTGGCTTTGTTTTTTTAGTTTTGTATTTATTGGGGCCGTTTGTGGTTTGTGGCCGCTTCACCTGGGTATGGCCAGTGTTTTTGTAAAGTTCTTTGATCAATCATATTTACCTTTACTGATCGAAATAAAAAAAATGCTCTGTAGCTGATTTCCCTCGCACATCACTCTCAAGCGGGCCAAGTCTTAGTTTCCCCCTAGCTCTAACAACTCAACCAAATAGCCAGACCAAGCTTTTTTGATCATGCTCTGGTCTCTAATATTAACAATTCAGGTCCAACCAACAATTTGATATATTGAATAAATTGCCCCATTTTAGCCATGAAAAAGCTTAAGTACACAAGTAGTTTGTGGTATTACTTAAAATGCTTCTAAAATACTTGAGCTATTATAAGTTGAACACTGAACCAAATTCAAATTCAAATTCTCTGCCCAAACCAGCTTACTTGATTCCATCTCCTATTATGTCTTACGAAAGCTACATTTGCCTCTTCGTGAATGTACACGTTTCAAAATTTATCTTTTTCTACATGTGATGCATTCGAATATCAGATATCATTTTGTTATTGCTTAACTGCTTGCAAGATTGATCCCGGATTACAGAATCGGCAGTTGTTGGTGGTCTATCTTTAACTCCTACCTCCATGCGGACAACGAATATTGAATTGTATTTCTTGTCCTCTACCGTTACTTTTTTGGTGCTCCTGATGGAATTGGTGCTCCGTAATCCAGTTTTAGTTTGTTAACAAGTAATATCTATGTTGTTTAAGATTATATAAAGCAAGATGGTGTTTGGTTTCTCTTGAATCATCTGCTAACGTAACCCTAGGATTTATACTTGAATTACAAAGGTGGATACGACATTCCGATTACCTATCATATGATCCGTAGCACTAGTATAAATAACTCATCTACAAGAGGATACCGTGCATGTAGTAGGTTTGACTGACTGGCTAAGGATAGCTGTGAAGTGACTTGACACCTAATGCGAAGCTTGAATCTTCTCTCCAGCGATCGTGCTAAAATGGAGACCAATTAACTACAGAGTAATATCTTTATGAAGTCAATAAGCCTTGAGCTTTTGATATCTATAGCTATCTTCACTTGTATGAACAAGTTTAGTGAATTAAAAACTTTTTGATCTTATCCAAAGATCCATAAACGGTATATGATAATGGTGTCGCAGCATTTCAAATTAAATTCTACTTACTTCACAGGAGATAGAGCAAGCAGAGTCGATCCCACATAGACTTGTAACCAACCCGATTAAACAAGTAGTACCAGATTCGTTTCATATTCCAATAAAAAAGTTTATGAAATTAACAACTAGTTAAAGCAATTAAAACGAAGATTAAACTTATGATTAAGAGGATCTAGGAGCAAGGATTCAATCATCAACTACAAGTTATGCATACAATTTCAAAATGGTAAACATTCTTGGTCTTGGGTTCATTCACATAGTCCACGACTGGGACGTTCGATTGCGGTTTACAATCGTGTGTACTTCAGATTGTTATGGCATTTAAGGTCACAACCCACAAACAATACAAAAATCCATTAAGATCTTAAGAATTATGTGAACCTAGTTTTCGTCTTATCGTATGGTCTCGCATCGACTACAACTAGCTTGTTTGATTTAGCTAACATATCTTTATCTTATTGGTTTGGGCTTAACATACATTTCATCAACAATTCAAAAAATAGCATTTGCAACTACTATTTGAAGAAAAGAATATTCAATCAACCAAACAAAACTAGAACATAAATCAAATAGGAAGTATTATCTCAACTGCATAGACGTAGTTGAGATTTACCTCCATTTTCTTTTTTAAAAAATTTTGAGGAATGGAGATTTTCTTAATAATAAAGAAAGATACAAGGAGGGGGACAAGCAAGTGACTCACTTGGGAGAGGACTCCCTATGATCACATAATGCCTCCAATAGTGATGAGCCCCAAAACTCTGTTAGAGTCTCTAGGATCCAACTTGCCGTCCAGTGTGGTAATTGTGGATCTTTGGCCACAATGTTAGGACTAGCAAGGGTCCTGTCAGGCCTAGAGGAGCTCTAAGAGGTGAAATGAGAGTGGGTGGGAGAGGGAATAGAGGTTCAATTTCAGCTACAGGCAGGGGTACATGAGGTGGCAATACTGTTAAGAGGGAGGGGTCCTAGAGGGAGAAGTAATAGGAGTGGAATATCAAGTACTACAGGGAGAGATGGACATGTAATAAAATTATTTACCTATTAGTTTCATAAAGAGATAGATAATGTATAACTAAAGAGAATTTAGCCAATTTTCACTTTGTTGATCCTAACAGCATACATCTTATGGGATGGCAAATGGTAGTCCAACTGTAATTCCAAATTCACCACAGCAGGATCCACTATGCTTTTAACAAGCTCAGCAAATTTTGAGTTCAAACTCGACTCGAGTTGAGTTTGGAGTAACCTCGAGTTTGAGTTCAAACCACTTGATTCGCCTAACAGACCTATGTGTGCGTGCGTGTGTTTGTCTTCTCTAACCTTTTGTGAGTTCATTGCTTCACATACAATTATTCTTTGCATACTTTCTCAACAATTAAAAAAAAAAAAAAATTCTAATTTGAATGGACACACTAACAAATTCAGAAAAGATGAAAGGAGAATTGTGGATAAATTAATCTTTTCGAAAAAGGAAAGGGAAATGATAGCATCAACACCTTCCAGCAAGGACTTGCAAGATGCAGAACAAGTAATGCCGAAGAAGGGTATTGTTGAATGCTGCGGAGCTTTCAAGTAGTCGAAGCAAAGCCACAAGAGTTTCGCTCTTTACACCATGGTCAGGTCCAGATCCAACTCTCAGCTGACATAGTCTCATAGCACGGACCCCTAACTTCACTTGCCCTGTAAAGAATGATTGCACAGACGTAAGCACAGGATACCACGGGTAAAACACTATTAAAGAGACTACAATATAAATAGACCAACAAACACCATCTAACAAAAAATACAATTCTAACAACCTCTTAGAGATTGCTCCTCCCCCAAGTATCTAATGAACAGGATCAATGCCGCGTCAATCCCTTTGTTGTGGAACTCAAGATCAAGAAGCGCCCGGGATGCTTCCATTCGACTTTGCCATCTTGTCTTGCCGGCACGATACGGTTTGATTAGTTCAATTATGCGATCCTGCAACCGAAGAATTAATCAGATAAGAAGGTACTTCAAGAGTGAAAGTTAATGTGATAAGAAGGGGAAGGCAGCACACAAGGGAAATATATTCTGAAAGCTTCAATGCAATTTGAGTTAATGTTCGGATGCAGCTGACAGTCAGGATCCCATTGTAGCTTGGCATGAACCTGGTAAATCACATCAACAATTAGAGAATGAGTTACTAGTATAAATCCATAACTGATTGTACATCATAAAAAGCAACAGATAAATGCACCTGTCAAATTGTAATAGCCGATCAATGCGCTTCAGTAGAGAAGACAGCAAGGAAACACTCTGCCACATGATTAACAGCAGAACACACGGCATGAGAAAGAATCATTTCTGTAATCACCATAGATACTCTTACAGCAAAGGAAGTTGCTAAAATGCACAACCCGGAAAGCAATGTGAAAAGATTACCAACCATTCTCGTTCAAATTAGGTTGGAAAGTGTTTTACCAACTTCTGTTGGACCAATAAGAGCAATTCTTGGAGGATAATTGCAAATGCAATCAATCTCAAGTCAAGCATCACTAACCAAAATATTTATACCAGGAGAAGGAATAAATATATGGTATTTCAGTTTTCACAGCTACAAAATAATATTTGCTTTCAACAAGTGACTAAATTATACTAGTAGACAGTCAATAGTAATAGCGAATGTAAAATCCAAGGATTTTTTTTTTTTTTTGGATAAAATAAGAATTTTATTGATAGGGTAAGAATGTACAAAGAAAGGTGGACAAGAAATCCACCAAAAACAGCGAATACACATGAAATTACTCTATAGCAGCTTTCCAATCTCTAGCTAAATCTCCCAAAGACAAACCCGGAAAAGCGCCAAAACTCCTAGCCCATAAAGAAGATTGCACAGTAATCTTTTCCCACAACAATGAAAGCAGACAACTCACGATTTTTGAAGATCCGAGAGTTTCTCTCAATCCAGATATTCCAAAATCCAAGGATTTCAGTTTCTATTTAGCCAGAGAAAGCATTTCAATGTGCAACACAGAATCTTTCAACTTTAGAAGCCATATTTTTCCACTATGCGCAAACGGAAGGTACTGATGAGTAAGGAAGGTCAAGACCTGAACCCTAATTTTGTGCCTATATAATACTTGCTCTTGTTCTTATTAAACTGACACAATGTTCCACTTGTGCCGCAAAATCAGTTGATGCCATACATAAGACTAAAATGAGAGGCATCTGAAATTTTGAAGTACCACCATCACCCTAGTGGCAACTATTCATCTCCACCGAAGCTTCATTAGCACTATGGGACAGGTAGGTGAAACCAAAACCTTGCCCAACACCAACAAAGAGGTTCCAAATTAAACTCATACCTCTCCATGAGTCTGATTGGCCCAAAATAAGTGAAATACAGAGAAGTGGAATACGAATAAAGGCATCAGCAACTCAAAACCAGAATCAAAATGTCTTCATCATCAAAAGATAATTGTGAAACTTGAGCAAAATAGTATGAGCGTCTTGTAAAAACCTGCATCCCAAATTCAAGTTCGCCAATGGACTGAACTAAAGCGGCAAGCCAAAAGACGTCTGAGTAGGGATTCCCGTTGTTATCATTATACTGCACAAAACAGTAGGAAATAAACCAAAAGGTGATGAGTGATAAAGTAATCAAATGGGAGATGGAAGCAAGACTCTATGCGAGGAAGCACATACATTTCTAGCCACTCAAGTTTCAGTGTCGGAAACCAACAGGGGACAAGTGTACTAGCTCATGTACCAACAAACATAGAAAAGAATAGCCACTTAAGGAACATCTAACCCTAGAATGCATGAGGTAGTGAAGCAATACAATAAGAATATGTGCATCTGCAGGAAAGCTACGAAGTTGCAATCAATTGTTTTCCACGAGACCCCAAACATGCTTAGGGCATGCCGGGTAAATGTTTGAAGGTAGTTAACTGAGAGTTGGGGTTATTATGTAATGAAGTTAGGGTTTTGCTACAGTGCCTGCTAAGAATCCATTAGAAGCAATCATGACACTCACTGAAAACAATCCCAACACCACCACCACCACAATACACTGGTGTTAAATTCATAATAAGTGCCACAGGGACTTGTAAACAGGACCACAAGGTTAAATCCAGTCTTTTGTTTTAGAAAGCCAGGAATTATTAGTTGGCTCAGCCGTTATCCACAACTTCTAAACAGTAGACAGCTCCCATGTTAAAACAAGTGAGAGCCAATATAGCTTGGTGCAAAGTTATGTGACACTGAAGCAAGTGTCTAGACTTGACCTTTGAAGATATTCTGATCATGGTGACCAGTATAATAAACAAACTTATTTCTACAAAAGATCATTGGAAAGAGATGGTAAAGCATAGGCGCTATAACCAGCAATAAAGCAAAGATAGAAAATAAAATACACATAATGGTTGCTAGTTGCTACACAGTAATCTCTGTGCTTTTTTTGTTTTTTGTTTTTTTTTTGTGTGTTGTTTTTTTTGTTTTTTTTGTTGGACTTCTTGTCTGCCTTCTTTGTATCCTCTGTCTCTATTCAATGATATTCTTCTTTTATCCAGAAAAAAAATACATAATGGAAAGAGGAATGCAGTTGGTATATCACATATTTAAAATTATTAATGAGTCTATATTTGACGGTTCATATCAAAAAGAAGATTTCTTCAATGATAGCTAAGCTTGGATTTTAGCAATCAAACTGAGGCAAAATGGTGTCTATGCTTGAACACTTCTCTTTCTGTTTCTGGTTAAACGTTACGAATTCTTTTCACCAGAATAGATTTTCTTGGTAATATTCAAATTTACATCTAAACCGTCAACCCGGACTGAGTCAGACCAATTTAGAATTCTTTGCAACAGTATGGTTTCAAAATTTCACAAACCAATCATGAGCGCTTCACCTCATGGTTTTGTAATAACCGAATAGGCCACACTCCCAATTAAGCAATTAAACACTTACATGAATGTATAAATGCAATTATTTAATAAATAAAAAAGTCTACCTTTAAAAGCTGTAAAATGAATTCAACAGCTTCCCGAGGACTCTGCTTATCTGCTGCTCTGACGAAAGCAATCGCATGTGGAATAGCCTGGAATGTTCACATGCAAAATAGATCTCAAAAGTTTGTTTCGCAAAATTTCAGCTGAATTCAAACCACAGAACGAAAAGTTTAACTTCCACTTCCAAAGAGGCACGTCACCAGCATTACAAAAATTGCAAGTGTGCTTTAAGGAGTAAACATCCTACTTCAATTCTCAGACAAGTAAAAGGAGCAACACTACCACCATGTACTCCGGAACTTGCTACACATAATTAATTCAATTTCAAACACCTCTGTCAAATAGTATTCAATAGCACCACATAGAGTTACTTGCTTAAATGCATCAACGACACCACAGCTCCTTTACAAAATCTTCATATGAAATTGACAACCGAGCCAGTTCAGGCATACAACATACTTACGTTGAATTAGGACAGCACTTCTTGGGGGGGTCCTATATTAGTCGCACCCCACAGTCATCTTTGACCCCAAGACCAACAAAATAAGGACAGGGACAGAAAAGGAAAAGAAATGGAAAAGAACATGAGCATCCAAGTCAGGACAGCAATTAGCATGCCTTTCGAAGCAATAGATAATACACATCCTACCTCATTGCATTACCTCAAGTACAAAATACTCTTGAAACTCGTGAAAGTCATTTGGCCTGTAAATGGAAAAAATGATGAATATCCTTCTAAAAGCACTTTATTCGATAATATCGGTACATAGCACACAATGTATAAGTAGAAATTGCGAAAAGAAACGTACTTTGGAAGTCCAATGTTTGTATCAAATCTTCGGCTTTTATAGAATTTGACTAGGTGCTGTAAACCTGCCCAATCATTTTCCTAGCCGACGAGGGAAATAGTCAACCACAGATTGATACGGAGAAATAAATAAATAATACTCCCTCCGTTTCATTTTAATTTTCCACTATTCTATTTTGGGAAGTTTCAAAATAATTGTCCACTTTCCTATTTGTGAATAGGACAAGTGATTTATATCCACAAATTCCATTTGGACCCACTTTTCATTTGATTATGTCCACAAAATTTACTTTTCTTAAATATTGTGCAAATGGGTAGGGGACAATTAAATTGAAATGGAGGGAGTAATATATAAGGGTATGCACTTTCAGATGACCTGCAGTCTGCTACAAGTTTTGTTCAAGGGCTTCTTTTCGTATCAAACTTACAAAATTCTATAGCCAACCTTCTACCATATGATGAAAGAGACATTTGGCCAGCATTTAGTTCATGTACTTATCCAAGAGGTGTATAAAATTATAAATTGCCCATGTCAACACCTCTATTGAGTGTTTTGATGGATGACGGCAGAGACGAACTGAGTAAAGGGCCAGGGGGTGGGGACCTTGTCCCCCACCCTTGAAATTAATTCAATTAGACCCCTGAAATATTATTTGTACTTGTGTTACAGTTTCCCTTCACTTCTAAATATTTGCAAAAAAGTTCTGCTTTTGCACATTTGATTTTCAAAGAAGTATCTTTTGTACCAGCATTTCAAAATGAGTATCCTGATTACTTCAAAAACCTTGCATATGAAAATATTTAATTTTATTTTACTATGATAAATGAGGTAACTTGTGTAACTTATCGTTTTAGAACTACTAAATCCAAACAATAAAATTATATTTTATTATATTCTATTCTCAATTACAACCCCCTCCCCCACCCCACCCCCGCGCGCGCGCGCGCCAAGGAAGTGCATGCCTGGCTTACAATAACATATTTTAAAGGAGATTGGTTGTTTTGATCATTTTGCAAGTTCAACAGTGAATGGTCCCTTGAGCAAAGTGTCATAGGTTACTTTACCCATTTGCCTATAGCAACATAGGTAGGTTAATGGCTCCTATGGGGTATCTCAGGGACTTGAGCTTCATGTCTGAGGTAAATCATAAATTTGAGGATGGGGTCCATCATCCATGTCCTCCTTCGTAGTTTTCCTGGTTTTACCTCGTACAGTTTGAGGATGTGTTCCACAAGCCCCAGTCTCATGTATGTATGTAACGTTTTTACGTTATTGTCATTTGAGCACAATGATGACTGAGCTGGAAAACTTCTAAACGGAAGGAAAAGGTAAAAAATGACCGCTATACCTCAGATGCGTTGCTAGCCAGAGCAAATGCTGCCTCAACCCGGACACGCCAGAATGCCTTCACAACCCAAGATATATCAGAATTGCATCATACAAAACAAAACTGAATCAAAATGAGCCAAAACTAAGAATACATGTTAACACATCAGTATGTCAAGCACATACATAAGCGTACGGCAAACTGTGTAAATTAATATGTGTGTTACTGTATCAAATAACTGAAAAGGACAACTCCCTTTGCGTGCATTATTATACTGTACTTAAGTTTTGTGTACATGTAGCATATATTTAAGGGAGAGAGTGAGCACCTGTGGATCACCAAGGAGATTACTTAGAGCATTGACAACAGTTGGAAGATGTGGAAACAATTCTAATGCAGAAATCGCTTGCACCTGAGCAATAACATCTTTATCTTTCTCCAACTGGTTTATCTGATCCAGCAACCATTATTCAAAATGGTCAACAAATTAAGAATGAAAAAAATAATTAATGGATACACAGCTGGACCATACACATTTATATACAGAAAATATAATTTTATCAATTATTTGCCCGACTTACATTAACTAAACTTTTTATGTTGCAACATTAGAATAAGCCATGTTGTTCCATAAACAGATGATATCCGAGAAAGTATTCATCCATTTGCTTGTTAGTTTAATATTGCCATGAAGGTATTTGTGGTATACTTCCACAGAAATTCAACAATACACCTTGATTTTTAACTTCTAAGTATATACAATTCCCATTGCAAAGGGAATAGATATCCAAATTGACATATGTTTGCACAATAATACTGATTTCAATAAGAAAGCATCAAGTCTTACCCACATCTGTACAGGCTGGTTAAAATGAACTTCAGCAAGATACTCCATTTCTGGATCTGCCCTGAGCCACAGTAGTGGGGAATCAACGCTGCAAATTTGATAGATCAACTAGCACGTTATAATAGAAAACACGAATTAATGTATGAGTATATTAAGCAATGACATCAAAGTACTATATCATGGTATCAAAACATACTTGGAACGCAAATCTACAGCAGGAAGAGAATCGCCATTATCATCAGAACCATCATGTTTTGGACCCTTCTTAGACTTTTGGAAGCGTTTAGCAGCAAGTCTAGAATGGCATTGTATTTCAAGCAGTTGCCACTTTTCTCCGGCCATTGGAAGAACTGGATGGTCATACATGCCATCAAGTTCATGAACCCGTATACTCATCATTCCTGGCCATCCAACATCACCATCTCGTTTTGCAATATCAGTATTACCAGTTGCATTTGCTGCTTTTGAATCTGGTGTAGCCGTACATCCACGCAATGATGCTAATTCAACAATATTTTTCCGTTTGTTGTACGAAAAACCCATCCTTAGTACGCCCAAAAGGAGATAATCATATACAAATGGGCAAAAACATATGGTATCAGCAAAAGACAAACGCCACGAGAAAGCACAAAAGCAGATTAATAATTAACTCACTGAACCCATACTTTAGCACAGGGCATCCACTAGACCCCACCCAACGAGGAAAATATTCTCTAAGGAATGGGCGCTCAAGATTTCCAACCTCATTCGCTAAGTGACGGAACTGCATTTTGAAATTTCAGATGAAATATGTTACCATTCAATTGTAGGTCTAGATGACAAGGAAAACTCACTATCGCTCTCAAACACACAAATAAACGATCAACGTCTTCATCAAACTTCCATTTATTACAAACATCTCTTCATTCGACCGAAGCATATGATAAAGACCAATGCATTAGAAATAAAAATTATACGTGAAAAAGATAAAACTGCAAATAGGATCTGGAAAAGACTAGACCTTTTAGAGCTCTTCTGCAATGTACTTCCCATACTGACTAGGTCAGATCACATGTCGCGAATGAACCTAGCTTTAATGAAAGAAAAAGGGAGTGGTAGACGGGTAGAACTCCAGACAGTTGGGGCAACTAGTTTTAATGAAAGAAAAAGGGAGTGGAAGACAGGTAGAACTCCAGACAGTTATCAGGACGCGGGAAACATGCACAGAAAGTCAACTTACGACGTCTTCTTGTGGTTTACAAGGGTAAAAAATAGCATACAGACTTCTTCATCACATAAAAGAAGTCATAAAATCACGTGAATTTAGTTTCCATCTTTCATACAGGTAATATCACGTGAATTTAAACAACCTCCATACTCCACTTAACTGTTTTCTCTTACCATCAAACTTATAAAATCACCAAAAAAAAGTCACAAACGTCAAAACAAGAAGGGAAAAAAAAACAGACTAACTAAACCCATCCATCAGGCCCCCCATCAAAAAGCATTTTACATAAGGGAAAAAGTAGGACATAGCTATTTCTCAACCATTAACGCAATGAATATTAAGGTTTGAAGACTACCATATTAAGTTTATGACATCATTGACCCCCAAGTTTTCATAACTTGTAATGAGAATCTTTTTAAAGTCGATAGAAGATGGTAGCATACAGAAGTAAACCACTATTACCTCTACCCCTCAGCTCAAGGCGCAACAGACTAATAAAAGGACTCATAACCCTCCCTACAGGAAGCAAGGTGGAATTGCAACAGATAAAGAAAAGGACACGTAACCCTCCCTACAGGAAGCAAGGTGGATTCCCAGATGATTATAATGTCCTCATAAGCCTGCTCAAAAGACCAAAAGTCCATTTCCCTCTTGGAAGCACACTCTCAACTGACACTCTTAGATGCATGGATGAAGATCACACCGGTGGAGGCTCAAAAAAACTATCAAGACTTGAGGCTGTCAAGGGAAAGCTAGAAATTGTGAAATGCTATGTTAAAATAATGCCATACTTAGACAAATGATGGGGTGCAAAACAAACTTAAAACAAAAGGCAGTAATGATGGACGAGATAGAAGACAGACATCCCTCACAATGGATCAAAGAAACACACAGCTAGTTCAAATCTTAATCTCAATTCATTAATCAACCTTGAAATACTTTGAAATGTAGGCATCATCATTCAAGCTATGATTAATCTCCTAATACTACTAGGGCTAGGCTATTGCTTCAAACTAATAAATACACCCCCAATAAATAGCACAATATGATAACTAATAAGAGTAAAAACAAAATCTACCAAGGGCATTTCCCTTGGACCAAATTGTTCTAGGCTTGCAGTAAAACCCTTGAGCTTTGGCATGGGCTTCCAAAGTCGATCATGCTTATCTAATCACTCAATATGCCCAGCATCACTCAAACTCAATAGCATGATGCATAAAAGAATTTTTAACATAGAACTGTCAACCAATAGAAGTAGTGGTTATCTGCAATTATGCAAAACGCTGCTTAAAATCACTATTTACCACATCAAGATATGTAATCCATTCTTTCTTGCAGCACTCCACCACGAACTACGTCCAGGCTCAGCAAGGTGCAGGTACTTTTCTAATTATAGGGTAATTGGATACTGCTAAAAAGGATCTAAGGGTGTGTTCTCCTGGGTGTTTTTCACCCAGTTTTTTTTGTTTTTTGATTTTTCTCTTTCATTGGTCCCACAAGTTTTCTCTCTATCTCTCTCTTACTTTTTACTTTAATCATTACAAAAACTCAAAAACCAAATCAAAAAACTACCCATCCAAACACACCCTAAGTTTTTGACAGGGGCACGAGGATCCTCGAACTACTATACATAAAATATTTATCTATACATATACAATTTTATCAACAATCTGTTGAACAAATATGTATACCCTTAAGGAGCCTCCTTTTGTGAAAGCGTGTTCAGGACTCAGAGTTCGTAAATGGTAGTGACAGTTAAACAGAACATAGAACTCTTACGCTGAAGAGCGTCCATTGAAATGTGATCAAATAAAGGGTAAAACCTTTATATCGAAAGGCTTCAACTGAAAATATCTCTATTAAAGGGGTAAATCTCTTAAACTGAAGAACATAAATTGAAAAAGTGCGTTTTAAAAAGCGGTGATTAGATCAATATTTGCCCCATGTTAAACCTAAACCCTAAGCAGATTATCAGTTATATGCTACCACCTTCTTTCTCCATATGGACCTTACCTCCCCCCCCCCCTCATTTTTCTCTCCGTCTCTCTTGGAAAACAGCGGCACGTGTTCCCATAGCCAATATTCCTCGGTCCATTTCATTTATGGATTCTTAATGAGTGACAGCTTCATTATACTCTTAGTCGACTTCTAAAATCATTCTCCTCTTCGCATGGAAAACCCTTGTTGCATACGGGTACCCTCCCCCCCCCCCCCCAAAAAAAAAAATCTGTGGAGGATCAGACCCTTATCCAGCACCTGCATTCGTGTCCGATCGTGTCAACCCAAAGATTCCAGGGTCGATGTAAGAAAAAGGCATAGCTTATAGTGGTACATATCCAACAAGTCATTTCCTATATCAAAAAAATGCATGATAGAGACAATACAAGAATAGTAAAATTAGTGGTGCTTAGTGTTACAGAGCAGAATACAGAAAGTAAAGGGTAAAATAAACGAAAATAGAAACCAAAACATAATAATAATAATGTGGCAAGTCGCAGAGACTATTTATGCTCTTTAATTTATATGTTGAATGGTACATTTTCTAAGTTTTGCAATTTTTCTATGTACTTGGCTCCCCAATCAAAATGAAGAAGAGAGACCTAGCGACAGCACAGGGCGTAAGATCTATCTCAGTTGCATGTGCTCGCAGGTTCAAGTCTTGTGGGTAAGGGGATCTAGTCATTTAGTGAGGGAGAGGAGGGCCCCTATGGTTCAGCCTGTCATCCTTGCAAATCAAATAAAGAACTAAATTTCCGTTACGAGGAATGGGAGGCCAATATGATAACTTCAGGCTAATTACCTCTTTTGTACTAAGAGTTCTTAAAGGGCGAGCAGTGCCTTGACGAGTTGCAACAATATTTTTCAAAATCTGCACAATGGGACAAACAAAACCAAAGAATTATACTGATGACAATAATTTCAAAACCATGAAATAGGAAACTAGCTGCCGAGGGCCCAAGGGTACACAACAGACACTACAAACAAATGGGATTTGGCAAATTTTATATTAAAAAGAATTATTTTGACTATTCTTGTGATTAAAAGAAATTATTGCACAATCTCCCCCAGCGTGCATGTCTCTACAACTGTCAGCTGTTAGAGAGCACTAGCTTTCAGATAAGCTTTCTACGTTAGTCATATTAAAGTCAAAAATATAAATCTGAAACCAAGCAATAGAAGCAGGGAATTACTTCAGGTGCATGCTGCTGTTTGATTATACAGTAATCTAGCTATTTCAAGAGCTAAAGGTCAATCCTTGGTCATCAAGGAATCTTCTTAATAATCGTTTCCCTCCTGTCACTATGGATTTCATATGGAGGCCCATCAGCCTGTTCTCCTATCACTTTAGCGAGAATAATTAGCATTACAAACGATCACTCAACTTGTATCTTAGAACTCGAAATCCCCTCCTTGGGAATTAACAATTCTAGATTGTTCTAAAACATGATAAGCACCGAAGTAGTTGCAATAACATACTAATAGAATAATCAGTATGATAAGCTCCGAAGTAGGTGCGATAACATACTAATAGAATAATCAGTATGATACCCACCACTTATAAGCTATTGGGTGAGCTATTCACCTTCCAATAAAAGCACATGGCCTGAACACGTTAATTCACTCTGTTAAATGTTTTGACAAGCTTCACATGCTTATCCATTCACTGAGGAGTGCTGACAAGAATAGGGTTCACCCCTATCCGGTGCACTGCATTAGTTCGACAAAATGGTTCTCCTGGTTTGGCAAATCTGACATCTTTTATGACAAGAGGAAACCAAAAGTCTCAGAACTAGTTCTGAAAAACCCAAACCGAGCAACCAGAAAAGCACACCTCAAGGTAAATCACTGTGCTCCACAGAGCTCAAAAACACCTAGAGGTGCTATACAATATTTGTTCTTTTAATTAGACAGCAAGAAATTTCTACCACTAGAAAAATTCACAAAGAAGATGCCCTGAATTACTGATTTTACCCTCCGAGCATCAAGTCAACATTAAAGCCTCATATTTAAGCAAAGTACATACTGCTTCTGGATTTCACCATAACAGTGTCTAAACAAGGCCCTTAAATCAATCAGCACAATGTTCAAGCATTTTCAAAATTTGAGACAAATTAGCACAGATTAAGAAGTCAACCACGCCACTACCATTATACTATAAATCTAAGAGTGAATACCGCAACAACAAGCAAGTTCATCATTGATTCCCCCCTTACGAGTGAAAGAGGCTTTAAGAAGATCCAAAAGGAAATTTCACGGCAAACTGGTTTTTAGCATAGCAGAGTTTCAACACTGTTGTGGCTGCAATCGAAGTGATTTACAGTAGCACCCTGAATTTGTGACGTAGACAATGCCATGAAACTCTTAATTAATCGAACCTCAAAAAATATAATCTGATAGTGTCAAGAATGAAAAGAAGTGGAAGATTAAGAAACTGAAAATAACATGCCTCAGAAAACACGTGATAATGTTAATGCATTATACAGAAGATAAGAGAAAAAACATAAAAAAGTTGCTCCAAAACCCACAACATTCTAACATATCGACAACAGTGTAAGTTTCCATATTCTTACTTTGCAAAAAGGCTCTGGCCCCATCTGCTTTTCCAACATTTGGAGGATAGCAACCTGCCATAAAGGCATAATACTTCGGTGAGTTTCAATAAAAAAATTAGAAAACCAAAATGTGAAATGAGAACAGAAGAGCAGCAAAACAGATTTAGATTCAGCAAGAGCTAAATCAGCTTACAGATTTCCATGCTCGTATTTTTCCATAAAAACCAATACACTGAGTTCCATACAAATCCTTACAAGCTTCAGAGGAGCTTAGGGCAGTTGCAGCACTATCATCGGCTTTGCAAACAGCACAGTTTGCCTGCAATTGAGGGGAAAAGCTCATCTTATTTATATTGATGGTCAAATCTGAGTTGGCAAATCAATATCTAAGAAAGAGGATAAATAATATATAGCCCCCTCCCCCTCCCCCTCCCCCTCCCCCCCCAAAAAAAAAAAACAAAGTAGACCCCAAATCCCACATGGGACCCTCAAATGAAATCCGTTAACACTTTCCTCCACAAACAAATTTAGTAACATAAGAGATGCCTTAAGGCTAAGAAAATATATTGCCCAAAACAGAAAACAGTACAAGCTTGAATAATGCCAAAAAAGTGTAATGTGTTTCCACTGACACCACTATTTTCGTGTGAAGAGTTTACCATAAAGAGTTGAATAAAATATTGCAATAGCAAAATCTGGGAACAACATGCAAGAAAATCTTGAAGCTCCTCGTGTCAGAGCAGCCACACCACTTAAAGTCATCAACTCATTCAAAAAGCTCAAGCAGTGCAATGGTTTCAGCATGAAGATCATGCTTTAACAAGTATAGTGCAACAAATTTGAAAAGAACCCAGCTACATAAATTTAAACTGGAAAAATGACGGTTAAGGGAATATACATTCCCTACTTCCCAAAATAAGAGTCCACATGTCACCCTTCTACGTAATACTACAACTTCAAAGATACAAGCTTGGTTCCAAAATTGAAACTCCAGGTGAGACATTTAACGGAAAGAACACTCTAAATCCGCAGAGCGAGTGATGTATAGAAGTTAGGGCATCTTAAAATTTTATCCAATTGCATGATGACACCCAAGTTCCATACGAAGACAGCACTATGGAGGGGGGGTGGCACAAAAAGCTAAGATGCCATGACCATATACTGCCTCATTTTTAATTAAAAATGTAAAAACAAACAGTTATGAAACCTCACATACCTACAGAACCTCGGTTGCTCATTGGTTGATGAAATCTATGGATTTCAGGATGAGCTCAATGCCCTTGTTGAAAGGGCTTAAAACAGAAAAACAGAGGCTCTGGAAAAAAGCTAAGATGCCATGACCATATACTGCCTCATTTTTTATTAAAAATGTAAAAGCTTTACACCACATTAATATATAGAAGTATCAATATCGACAAAGCAAATATATTACTAGACAAGTATAATAAGCATGGAGATGATAAGATTTTACTCCCTTTTGGAGTCATCTCATTTTTTACTAACCATACTCATCACCTTGGGACAACTAATATACTGCACGGCATCTTTTCCTCAAGATACAAGATTTTATGCACACAAACATGTGCGAATTCTAGTAGAAGATAAACAAACCTTGTATCGTCTATAGCGCGCTTCGTTATTTCCCAGGAATTGCTTAATAAACGAATCTGTCAGGAATCCAGCAAGACCATCCAACAACCATTCTGACAATATATGTAGGAAATAAATGAGCTGAGTTGCTTTTATTAACACTACTGATCTCCTAAAAAGAAAAGGAAATTACAGGTTACCATCATTAGGTGCTTCGGCAGTGACATATACTCCGAACCACTGCCGTGCGAGGCCATATGCAAGTTTAATCCTTGTATTTATGATCTGTTGCAAATATTAAAGAGACAATAAGACAAGATAAACTGAAGAACAACCAATATGAACTTACTATTCTTGAAAAAAAAAATCCAAGAATGCCAGCCATTAGTAAAAAATATGGTTCGGAACTTTCACATTCTGACATTTGTATAAACTAATGCTTTCATATCCATAGCAAGTATATCAAGGTCCGCGACTAGCCTTGGCATTAGAAGCGACTTAACTTTCTCATTATACAAGGATTTTGCTAGAGAAACTGCAGAATTCAACCGGTATTGAGAAAACACAAGCTGCGCGTTGTTTGAACCGAGGCTGTGCAAGTAAACCTCAAAACCACCCCCTCCATCCCGACCAACCTGAAAACTGAACCAAACCAAAGGAATTGGTTTGGTTTAGGTTTTGTATCAATGAAAAACCAAAAACCAGGTCATAATCGGTTCCTATGGTAGGTGGCCCACATGACCAGACCCCTAATACAGGCAGTCACACGATTGGACATGATCTACTTTGATAATTGTCAAGGGCTGTGTTTCTTAAGTCAAACAAACCCTGCAAGATAGGTGGCTATCCGGCAAATGTGATTTTTTTTTTTTTTGGATAAAAGAAGAATATTAGTGAACATAATAAAACATCAAAACTAATTAATACTCAAACCTCCGCTTAAAGGAATGGCAGAACCATTGGATAGATTACAGAAGTCAACTCAAAGGTTCTAATTCATACACTTTAAATCCCAAATCAACAAGAAGATTATGATTGACAACTATAGACTTCAGAAACTCCTTTCTTTCTCCCTTTTTTTTTGGAGGGGAGAGAGAGGGGGGGGATAAGGCCAAATACTTCTAGACCAAAGGAAAGCAGCGTTAAGTACATTACGTTCCTCCAGGTCAAAAACAGAGATATATGGAGCAGAGTTTTCTAGATTGTTCCAGCATCAATCACTTAGCATATAAAGCCATGACCTAACCTGGTGCATAAACGAGAGTTTTACTTTTTCTCTCATATCTCTAAATTTCAAGCTTTTCTTTTCCCCTCTAAGCTCAGTAGTCATTGATCCAAATCACCAACAGTCTTGCACATATGCCACCAACACCATAACGATTCAATGCCACTTCAATCTATGTTCTCCAGCAGCAAACCCCCCACCATTCTCTGAACATTTAGCCTTTAACTCAGCAAATAACAACCCACTAGTCCCTCCCTTCCTCTCACCCCCCCCCCCCACCCACCCAACCGGCAAAGCAACTCTGATCTCTCTAAGTCTAAAGCATATATCTCTTTCACTCTTATGTCATCCTGTCGAAGTATGAGCCTCTGGCTCCATCTCCATTAAAACAGTTACCTACAATTGTAAGAGTAGGCTTTGGGCATCATTTACTGATGGATCTGATTTTAACTAGTTTGTTGCTTTTAGTTTCAGATCTTTGTATCGGCTGTTGTTTGAGACTGAACAGAGATACATCCATTTGTAGTTGGTGAACTATTTATAGAATTGTCCTTTCCTGAATTAAAATATCTCTATTTATAAAATTAATTTATTAACAGAATCTTCTCACATTTCATTTGTTTTTCATGCCAAATCAACGACTTACTGAAATCAAACTGAAAAAAACAGAACCAAACACTCATTTTTCCAACATTTATATCAACAAGAAATCAATGATAGATGTGATATCTACCACCAGTAATGATTGCGCTGAAGCATATAGAAATTCAGAAATAGAAGAAGAGAACAAGGGAGAAGGAGAAACACACAATTGGCTAAAAGCTCAACTGAAATATAACATGAACTCTAAAAAATTTCAAAGTATTACAACTCTATTAATAGGCTAAAACGATTCTCCTCATAATACTAAGACTAAGACATGATTAAAATAATACGACATGGAATAGGAAAACAAATAATTAATATAATTAAACTAATACGACATGGAATAGGAAAACAACTAATTATAACAAGACTTGCTTAACTCATAAGGGAAAACAACTAAACTATTAATCCTAATTTACCAAAGACACTTATTAACGGACCAAAAGGTCTTGGGCCTTGGCTTAGACTTGACAACAAGCATATGTAGGATGTCCTACATCAGTTCTCCTCGGCCGAAAAGAACTCCACTCCAGCGAGTTAGGAGCAGGACCAAGAATGTCATTCTTTTGAAAACCACGATGAATAACCAAAGACTTCTTCAATTTCAAAGGTGACTCGTTTGTAGCACAAGTGAGAGTGTGAATCTTGTCACCTTTATTAAAAGAATATGTATTGGCACGCCCGGAATGTTGTACATCACGATCCCATGTCCATGTGCTTTCCAATAGTATATGAAAAGGCTCGAGTGGTAGAACATCATACATAACTCATTCAATAACCTTGCCCAGGAGAAAGTCACTATGCACTACTTATTCACTCGTAGCTTTAAATTATTAATCCGAGGATCACATCCATTCTCCAGGAAGACATATTCATAAGGCATAGGGTGTGGTTGCACTTAGTGTCCTATCTTCTTCAAATCTCCCTCAGAAATAAAGTCAGCACAAATCCCAGTATCAATGACTAAGGAGCACATCTGACCTTTACAAGTTACTCTTCTTTGGAAGATTGTTCCCCTTTGTGGGAGTGGATCATTATTTGACTTGTTGAGAAGAAGATGGTGAATAATTCCCACATAATCGTCCAAATCATCAGCGTTAAAAGGAATACCCTCATAAAAATCTGATTCATCGGGCTCACAAATAACTGTCTCTAGCTTTGTCTTCTTGCAAATCTTTTGGAGTTTCCTTGTCAACAAATACTAATGATTTGGCAGAAGTAACTTTGATGGGAGGGGATGAACAATTAAAAGCATAATCGCCAAAGCCTTGACAATTGACACATCTAGGTGTGTGCGTGAACTTCCTTGAGAAGAAATTGAAGATTGGGACTGACGATTTGAATTGGAAGAGTTAACTTGAGATTTATCAAAAGGTTTACTTTCGTTGCCATTCACAAAAGTCCGCTCACTCCTAGATAGGTAGACGTATCTGATGACGTTTTTCCCTTCGCTGAATTTTCCGTTTGCAATTCCTCTTCTAATTGATAGACCGCTGCATTAGACAAGGTAAGGAATCGACTTACCGCAAGCTTAGAAGAGATACTTGAATCAAGCCATGACGATAAATAGAAATCATCACATTCTCGACCCATGGATTGAGCTCTAGAGGCAAGGGAATAGATTAATGAAGGATAGTCGTCAATTGACTAAGACCCTTGCACTAAATTAGTGAAATGAACATAAGCTTGGTGTTAGCATTATGAAGGAAGGAAGTGGTGCTCCATAGCAGCTTTCATATCTCCCCACCTGTTAATGATACCATAGTCAATTCATTTATACCGAGTCCAAATACGAGCATATCCCTTTAATTTGGCGTTAGTAAAGATAACTTCCTTTCATCAGTCAAGTTATGCCAACGAAAGAACATCTCCAAACTATGCAGCCAAGCTAAGCCAATCATGATCGAATTCTGGATTATGACCTCCATGAAAATCAGCAACTTCGAGTTTAGCACCGCTGTCCACATCAGTCAACCGAGGATCGACCGGAGGTCGTCATAAAGGTTGTGCTTTGGGAGTAATAATTTCATCATAAGGGGACGATTGATAGAAAAGTCATCTTCCACATAGGATCTTTGCCTTACATGGCTGCAAACCTGCTCAAATTTGAGGTAAGCTCATCGACTGAAGTTCTCAATGATTTTAAATCATTGGACACACTTTTCTTCACCATGTGTTGCTCTTCCATGAATTTATCCAATTTTTGTCGACATCCATAGCATTCACCATGGTTGTGAAGTTTAGAATATACATTAATAAATGAATAAGGATGTTTGCTCTTGTTATAGGAGAATAAGACGCCTTTTCTTATTTTTCCCTTAACTAAACAGATATGAAACTAATGGTCCGTTTGATTGGAGGGGCGGAAAATAGGAGTGTTCAACTTTCAACTCCCCGGGGGTGGAAAATGTTTTTCCCTCCGGTTGTTTGTTTGGTTGATCAGGGGAAAAGTGCCGAGATTCATTTTCACTTGTAATGTAGGAAGAAAATGAAAGGTTTGAAAAGGGTATAGCAGCCTTTAATTCTTCCTTCCACTTTTTCCTTCACTTTATCCCGATTTTGGAGGTAAATATTTAACAAATAAGAGGTGTTTTCATTTCCCTCCACTTTACCCTCCCTCACATTTACCCTCCTACAAAACAAATGAAAATGAATGCACCCCTCCCATTTTCTACCCCCTCCTATTTCCCCTCCAACCAAACACAACATAGGAGGCAATGGGTCTGGTCTGGTGTAGGAGGGATTTGGATCAGGTTTGGGGTAGAATGGATCTGGGTTTGGGGCGACTAGGGTTCTAGATGACGGCGGCTAGGGTTTCAGGCGGCAGCGGTTAAGGTTTGGGCTCCAGGCGGCAGTGATAGGGTTTGATGGCAGCATGGTGAAGGGCTGCTAAGTATTGGTTTGCTAGGGTTATGGCAGATTTGACAAATCTGTTGGAAGGGGAATTTTGAGAAGTAAGAAAGTTGGGGGGCTGTTCGGTAAGCAAGAACAAGAGGGAGTTAAAGAACGTGAAAGCAACCGAGAGACAAGAACTTCGGCTTCAGCTCTGATACCAATTAATGGCCGAAGCGTAAAGAATTTCAGAAATAGAAGAAGACAAGACGAGAGAGAAGGAGAAACAAACAATTGGCTAAAAGCTCAACTCAAATATAATATCAACCCTGAATAATTTTGAAGCAATACAACTCTATTTATAGGCTAAAACTATTCTGCTAATAATACTAGGACTAAGACATAATTAAACTAATACGACATGGAATAGGAAAACAACTAATTAACAAGATTTTCCTAACTCATAAAGGAAAACAAGTAAACTATTAATCCTAATTAACCAAGGAATAACAGATCAAAAGGTCTTGGGCCTTGGATTAGACTTCCCAGCAAATACATGGTGTGTACATGTCCTGCATCATTCGCACAACAAGCTTTTGTAAACTAGGGTTTCTTTTTCCGGAGCTTCCCTCATGGCATTAGGTTTAGAGCTCAATCTAAGAGATTCCGTGCAGGAGTTTGATATCATCCATGTGCTTGTTGCAGATGAGGAGGGTCTTGCTGAAACACAGTATGAAGCAATTTAATGGTGATTCTCAACCTCTGGCTTTTTTTGGTTTAGACTAAGTATCATATCAAAACAGATATTTTAGGTTCTCGATTATACTCTCTTTCAGAGTCTACATTTGGATACTTTGGACAATCCACGTTGTTGTACACGATGGCGCACCCAGGAAATAAACACAGTGGGTGCCAAAAAAAACAGAGTGAAGATATAAAAATTAGACTTTTTTGTGAACTGGATATACACTACATTTTAAAAAAAAACATAAATTCAATGATTTATACAATTATGTAGGGTTTTTTTTAAATCAGTTATTCTCATATTGTTGTTAATCATACTATGGATCATTATAATGCAAAAGTGTCCACTATTCCCTTTTGGGATCCTCTTGCCATTTGTTCTCCTCTTTTGGATATCCAAGAGTGAATTGTAGCCACATATTTTTGGACCCTCTAATAAATCGTTTCTACACACACATTAATAGACTCAAATGTTTTCCTAAAACTACGAGCAACTCAATTAGATCACTTATTTTGGATCAAAGGAGTATAATTTATAGAATATTTTTACTTAAGAATCTTATATCATGTACCAAAAGAAAAAATAGATAAGCATTGTTGGTAGTTGATGATAATAATTTTTTCAAGAATGTTTAAAGGTATTATATATTATTAGGTATACCCGTGCCCGTGTGCAGGTGGGGTGCATTTTTTTAATTAAATGCATTATTTGAAAATTGGGAGACTATGGAAAGAATTTGGTGAAATGTGGAAAGCATTCAAAATATTTAAAAAATGGGGGGGGGGGGAGTTGTCAAATGATCATTTATTAGACACATAAGTGTCACAACAACTAATCTATTTTATAATATTTTATTCAAATGGTTATGCTTATGAAGATTATGTAGTATTCAAATA
>JAOTQG010107678.1:0-12427 GCA_025631175.1 Iris virginica
ATAAAATTGGCCCAACATCAGCCCATTCCCAGCCCAATAGAAATACCCAAATATAAAAACCTAAAAAACTCTTTCACTTCATTTCCAACCAACCGTTCAGTCCATCTCCTTCTCTCAGCTCCGCCCCTGCCTCCCTCACAATCATTTCACGCCTCTCTCATCTTCGTTGCTCCTCACTTACTGTCGGCGCCGCTTCCCTTTCCCTCTTCTTGTCGGCGCTTTGCCATCGCTGCCACTCTCCTCTCTCTGTCACTCCACCTCCAACCCCCTCTCTCTCATTCCGTTGCTCCTCACTCTAAGGTTCTGCAAAACACCACGCGCATGGTCTCTTAGGGGTCTCTCAGTTTCAAGATTCCATTTTGATATGCTTTTTTTCTTATATATCATAAAGTCACAATTTGGAACCTGTATTTTCAATATCCAAGGTATTTAAATCATTAAATTGTGATATTTCGTTATCCCCACATGCTCTCTTTTTTTCTATTTCTCTAAGCCAAAATTAATATTTTTATTTTTCTATTCTCTAAGTTTCTGAAAAAAACATTTATTTTCATTTTTCTTTTCTATTAAATTTCAGTTATATCTAAAGGCAGAAGTTGAAGGAAAGGAAAAATCTGTGGGATGAATTTTTGTATGGTGTAATGACTTTTGTATTTAGTTGTGATATTTGTTTTGAGTTTGTTCAGTGTTGAGTTTGATTGTGGGATGAATTTTTCTTGCAAAAAGTTCTGAGATTTTCTGTAAATATTCTTTTTGGATGAAAACAACAGAAAGAATGGAAAAATGGTAACAATAGAAGCCTGCAAGAAACCGATTAAATTTGTAAGAGTCAGATTCTTGTAAGGACAACTCTTTTTTCTTCTTTTCTTTTGAGAGGGGAGCAGTGCACGTGCAGGAGGGAGTAGAATATGTGCAGAAAGGCCTTTTTTTTAGAGTTGTAATTTTTACTGTTGGCGTTGTCCCATCCATGAACAGGAACAGTTGAATGAATAGTAAAAAATAACTTGATCTTATATTATAGATTATAGATTACTTTAATACAGTGAATCAATTTTCATTGAAGGGACTAAAAGAAAAGCAGTTAAGATTGAAATGCTTTCCATACATTCTGAAAGATAATGCGAAAAAATAGATTATGTTTTTAAACCCATAATCATTTTGTATATGATTGAAATGCTTTAGGAGAAGTATTTTATTAATTAATATATAATCTCTATTTTGGAAACAATTAGAATAATTTAAAGGTGTGGTATTTAAGACAAAGTTAACCTCTAGGGTTTTCTCTCTTGCCTCTTTTACTTTTCTCCAGCTATTACTCTCTCAAGTTCTCCAGATTTTAGCTTTAGTTTTCATTGTTCTTCGTAGCACGGTTTTGCATATGGCAATTGGAGTTTATTAAGCAACGAAGTTTGACAACCTTCGCATAGTAAGTTTACGTTTGACAATCGTTATTCTTACGTATTTATTGCTTGAGTAGATTCGATTGTGTATTATTGGATTGAGATTGACAACCTCAGTTCTTGAATAGTAATTGTGATTCATTATGTTTAAGTGTTTGTTAGTGCGTGAATCAAGGCTTGACAAACCAAAATTCATGTATTTAGTTTACTTGCAATTTAAATCTTTCGTTTCGTTGTGTGAATTAGAATCGAGATTGACAACCTTGACTCCAATTCCATCCTTGCAATTTAATTTGGCTTTCATATTGTTACACAATGTGAGGATTGACAAATCGAAATTTACGTAGGAATATTTAATTGTTTTATAGTTATATATTGTTAGTAGGACTTTAAGACTGACAACCTTGAAATTCAATTTATGATATTAAATTAGTTTTAATTCCCAAACCATCATCATAATTTGTTTGCTTAGATTAAAATTTAATTCGAGTATCCGATACTTAGAAAATTAATTCATCCATCCTCATGGGTTCGACTTTTACTTATCATATATTACTTGAGTGATCGCGTTCTCTTGCGCGTAGTTTTTGGTATAGAAAACTCCACATCAAGTTTTTGACGCCGTTACCGGAGAGGTTAAGGTGATTTTTGGGGATGGGTTTTATGAGGGGTAAGTGTGAGACAAGGGGGAGGGAGACGAGAGAAGGGGGGTTTAGGGCTACTAGGACATGCGGATTTTTACCGACGTTTTATTCAAAACTTTTTAATATATCCAAACCATTGTGTAATTTGCTTGCTAAGAATACTGAATTTATATTTTACAAGTAATGCTTGAATTTTTTCAATCAACTGAAAGAAAGGTTAATTTCAGCTCCCATTCCAATTGCTCCGGATTGATCTCAATCGTTTGAAATTACATGTGATGCTTCTAATTTTGCTGTAGGAGCAGTCTTAGAACAAAATATCGATAAGAAGCCGCATGTTATTCATTATGCTAGTAGACTTCTTAATGAAGCTCAATTTAATTGTATTATTAGGAAAAAACAATTTCTAGCTGTAGTCTTTGCTCTGGAGAAATTTAGATCATATTTGTTAGGATCAAAGGTGATTGTGTACTCTGATCATGTTGCTCTAAGATCTTTACTTGCTAAACAAGATGCTAAATCAAGATTGTTAAGATGGATATTATTGTTGAAAGAATTTGATATTAGCATCAAAGATAAGGATGCGAAAATGTTGTTGCGGATTATTTGTCAAGATTAGAGAATCTGTCTCCGTTTGACACTGTTTTGCCTATTAATGAAAATTTTCCTGATGAACAACTTTATGTTGTTAAGAGTTTTGAACCATGCTATGCTGACATTGGTAATTACCTAAGTAATGGTATTATTCCTGATGGTTCTAATTCTCAAAGAAATAATTTCTTTTCTCAAGCACGAAATTATTATTGGATGATCCATATTTTGTTTCGATATAGTACCGACAACCTTATTCGGTGATGCATTCCTGAAAATGAGCAACTAAGTGTGTTAAAATTTAAACATTCTCTTGATACCGCTGGCCATTTTAATGGAAAGAAAACAACTCACAAGGTACTTCAGTCTGGATTTTTGGCCTTCTCAATTTAAAGTTGCTCATGAATTTTGCAAACACTGTGACAGATACCAAAGAACTAGAAGTATTGGTAAACGAAATGAAATGCCTTTAAATAATATACTTATTATTGATTTATTTGATTTGCGGGGCATTGATTTTATGGAACCATTTGTGGAATCCCAAGGTTGCACTTATATTTTAGTAGTTGTTGATTATGTGTCGAAATGGGTAGAAGCTATTGCTACCTGTACCAATGATGCTAACACTATTGTGAAGTTTGTGAATGATAATATTTTTAACAGATTCGGTACACCAAGAGTGTTAATCAGTGATGGAGGTACTCACTTTTGCAATAAAGTTTTGGCTGCAGTTGTACAAAAATAGAATGTTTTTCATAAAGTAGCCAGTGTCAACCACCCACAAACATCCGGTTAAGTTGAGGTAAGTAATAAGCATATAAAAGCAGTACTGGAAAAGACAGTTCGACTATTACGAAGAGATTGGGCGGCTAAGCTGAATGATGCATTATGGGCTTATCACACTGCGTATAAGACGCCCATTGGAATGAGTCAGTACATATTTGTTTACGAAAATGTCTGTCATTTGCCCGTGGAACTCGAGCACAAAGCATTCTCGTCAATTATTGAGCTTAACGTGGATTACAACCTAGCAGGTGAGCAGCGATTGTTTCAATTGAAAGAATTGGAAGAGCATCGCCACGAGTCCTATGAAAATGCTAAGCTTTACAAGGAACGTACGAAGTTGACTTATGACAAGGAAATCCTGAAGAAGGACATTCGCAAAGGTTTGAAAGTCCTATTATTCAATACGCATTTGCTTTTGTTTCCAAGAAAGCTCCGTTCAAGATAGTTCACTCCATTTGAAGTGAAGCAAGTATTTGGTAATGGCTCTGTGGAATTAATTGATTCGAAGAAGGAGAACACCACATTCGTTGTCAATGGACAGCGTGTTAAACCATATTTTGAAGGAGTCAACGTGGTAAAGTTGGTTGACACATTTTATTTGGATGATCCATCCATTGACTCCTGACATGTTTAGCTGAAATGTCGGGCTAACGACGTTAAATAACTTGCCTTCTTGGCAATCATCCGATGTTTATTAATTAGCTTTTGTAGTCAATTGTTATTTTCTTATTTGTTTTAGTGTGTTTTATTATTTTAACATAGAACTAATGAGGGTTTGGGTGATTTTTAGATATTTTATACCGCTCAGGAATAGCAGAATTAGTGAAAATAACACATAAATCGAGATAGTTCAGGATTAGGCTAGGCAAGTCCGTACCCAAATCAGGCATGCCCGTGCTATCATATCGCACGATTCTCGAGGTATTTTTTTCAGAAACCTCGGCACAACCGTGCCACCTTCAATTCGGAAAAATCGCAATTCCGTCCTATTTTCAGAAACGAAATATATTATTTGCTGTTCTAATGCAACTGCCGTTGGAACGTTTTTTCTATTCAGAAAAGGACTTTTGGACATCTTTATACCTATATAAAGAGGCTCTCTACACATATTTGACCTACACCTATTAAGATTATAGCCTCTTTTTGCCATTTTTTCTTTATTGTTACTATGTTCTTAATAGTTTTCTTCTTTATGGTTTTAATCTTTTAATTGTCATTGTATTTCTGTTCTATTGGAGGAATCGAAAAGTGATATTATTGCTCGCGAATTCCCCATGATTGAGTTTGAAAACTCAACTCAAAGAACTAGATATGAAGAACTAGAGCACAGAATTATTGATGTATCAGACTTAGGAGAATACTTTGTCATGAAAAAGCTCTGCATCGAAGGAGACATTGATAGAAAGTTTGCGGTTGTAGGTTGGGCCAAATATAAAGAATGACGGAAGTACCCTACGTATAAACCAATCAAATGTGAATTTTTGAGTTCTTTCCATCATGATCATAAAACTTGCATTTTTCGTGCAGCGAACAAAATTCATACAATGGATAAGGACCACTTTCAATGGATTTTTGAGTTCGATCCAAATCCATGTCGTTACCATTGTTATGATATGGGCGACATTACGTGGCATACGCTCACGGATAATGACACTATTGAGTATGATCCCCTTAACTCTTCTAGTGATTATATGGCTTCTCTCCCTAGCCTATATATGCATAAAATTTTGAGTGCCTCAGTTCTTGGTGTATACTCGCGTTATGACTCAGTACGAGAATTTGAGCTTGAAATTTTCTATGGCATGGAACATAATGAGCCCGTTGATTGGACGACTATAATATGAGAGAGCTTTGCTTAAAGTGTGGATTGATGGGAAGGAGACATCCGTTGCGGTAGTCTCATTACAAGTATTTGTGTTAAATTATGTATAATTGATCCTAAAAATACCTCTTTGGCTCCTCTTCCCTTATCTGGTAATGTTCTTAGGGAGGACATGAAGTGGCTTGTAGAGAAATATTATGCTCTACAACTTGGCCGATGGTAGACCGAAGCCCGCACCCCTCACTTGTTTCTACTGGTTGTTTTGTTCATTGAGGACAATGTAAATTTTAAGTGTAGGAGGGTTTTATGCATGTATAATTGTATAACTATATTTTTTTGTATTTTTATTATTTTCTTTTTATTTTCATTTTTTAGGAATAAAAGTTTTTTTTCTTTCTTTTTTTTTTTTGAAAATAAGGATGAATTTTCAAAATCCTCAATTCAATGAATAATACTTGATTTTAATATGTACCCATGCATGTAAAAATAGGAAGGATAGTTGATATTTACCATGATTACTATACTTTAAATCTGTGATTGAAATCAATGTGTTTCATGACTTGGAAGATAGGTTGCATGTATGTACCATTGCACACACACACACACAAGCATTCTTGGTCAATATTGAATGGATATGAGGTTGATTGGTGAAATAAAGGTACAACGCTTGTTTGGCTAAAAAGGAAAAGAAAATTATAGATTAAAATTGGGGTTGGAACAAATAAAGTATAATGTGTACATCCCCCATGGCATGGAGAGCAATATATAATGAAAAAGGGTGAATTTTAAAGAAGTATATTAATATCCCCTTATGGAAAAGAAAGTTTAACGGCCAGCTCTTTGTGTCCAAAGAGTGCCGATTGCATCATGCTGATTGTTTGTGCTATGCACTAGTTACTTGGCTTAACTATTTAAAGTAAAAGAGTCAAGCGAGTGGAGTATCTGAAAATAACCTTGACGCCAGTTTGACATTCATAGACCAATGTTTGCACATGTATTTACGAAAGAAGGTACAACACTGTTGTTCCTTGAAACTAATGAGGGAAACATGGACAAATTAGATTGCTTATTCTATTACAGTTCGCAATGTAAGTTGATGCTAAATTTCCTAAATAATCATGCTATGGTGTACTATGATAAGTTGAGTATTGGAAAGTGAGTTGAGGTATAATGAATTTGTGGGTAGATTCATTGCGAATCCTCACGAGACACAACTCGTCCACTAGGAATAACCTAGGGGTTTAACGGCTTGTTGCACAGGCTAAGTGTAATCATGATTCCTACGAAAGTGAGTTAGGATTTTATTTTATTTTATTTTGATTTGATTTATCTCTAGATTTGGTTTTTATTATCTTATTTGATCGAGATGGCCAAAAGCTAAGTGTGGGAGTGTTGATAACACTCAAATATGCCTATGTTTTAGTGCTATTTGTATGACTATTTTAATGTAATTACGCATAATTATATGCTTGGTATGTTTAGTTTTGCATATTTCAAGCAGAAAATGTCAAAGTAAGTGAAATAAGTTGTTTTGGAGCGAAAAAGGGCTAGGCATAAGACCAAAAATCAAGGATCAAATCAGGATCAGAATCGAAGTGCGTGCGAGAAAAAATTTTGAGAGCTTGGTACGACCGTGCCTGCGCAAAGTCGAGAAATTTATCTCTTCGTTGTTTTAGGGGTTTTTGGGCTTATTGGTAAAGGCTTTCTGGCGGTATAAAACATTTCCACGATCCCTTCCCGAACCAAACATGAATCTTTCGATTCATTTGGCTCTCAAACCGAAAATTTAATCTTGCTCTCATAAGAATTGCAGATAAACATATTTTATTCGGTTTGAGGTAATAGATTCATATTTATAACACAATACACATATATCATAGGGTTTGTTCTTAGCCTCTTCATGAACTAAACTCCTCTTTCTACGAGTTGGAGGTAAATCTTACTATTCGATTTATTCTTTGATAATAATACTTCTATTTTTATTTTTATTCTTATTGCTATTGTGATTGTTCTGGTGTACGTTCTTTCAACTAATTAGTTGCAAATACTTAATTCAAAGAATAATGATGAATTGTACGGTTAGTCTTTTATTAGAACGATTTCATAAAATAGCTTGATCATAATTCTCTAATTTATTCTGTGGTGCTTAAGACGTGTGTATGAGAATTAGGGTTGTCTTATTTCTGAGTGCTTAAAGGATTTCTGTCCTTCGTATATGATTGTGACCTTAAGTGCCTAGCGAACTTAGAGACACAGATAGTGTATCTTCCTCAAAGAAGACCAATATATTGTTGTTTAACAGTCAATCATAAGAACAAGATCAATAGAAAAAGTTATTCGCATAATCGGTAGTAACAATTGATTCCTATCTCCTAGAAGTTCTCATTATTGAATTTCATTTTACTTTCAGTTATTAGGTAATTAAAACTAGTTCAACTCAAGAATACTCAATATTGTTAATTCTGTTAATTCACTTATTTTTGTTGGTTCCACTTAGCAAATATAGGCTAGAAGGGGGTAAATAGCCTATTTAAAATTTATTTCTTAAAACATAAGTTAAGTTTAAACTCTCACCCTTGAATTGATAAAGGGGTTTTAGTGCTACGGAATACTTCAGAGTTTTGCTTAATGAAAGTGTTCTATTTGTAGAAAGGTTGTTTTGCTTGTGCAGTGAAACAGACGATTTGTGAAAATAGAAGTCTTATGATCCTTTAAAAGATTAGAGAAGGCCAGACAGAAAGATAAATCACAAAAACATTAATCAAAAGCAGGAAGTAAATCACATAGTAATTTATAGAGGTTCACCAATGAATTGGCTAGTCCTCTACCAAGATGGTTAGACTTGAATTTGTGAGTAAGATCCACTATATCTTCTATTCTATTACAAGTGTCAGTCAACAGCAAAATTGGGCTGAAGACCTTTACAAGAATTAGAAGACAAAACGGAACACTCCTAAAAAGGTTTCAGGTCAAGCAAGGTCACCTGTGTTTTGTGAGTGCGTGCAGCTAAGTGTATACACTCGTATGTGTTTACAATCTCACAAAACAGCCTCCTGGGATCTTAGTGAGGGAGGCCTTCCTAATATTTAGTGATGACAACAATACACTTAGACACTTTTGGCTTGGTAACACTAAGGGTTGGATCTATAAATTTCATATTTCTCAAAGAGTGTATCAATTGCAGAAGTATGGGAACTTAAGAACTGATTCTCTCAAGAAGGGTAGCAACAGTCTTCAGATAATCAACCAACCGTTCAAGTCTGGAAATCCTCTTCTATTTATAGGCATCTTTTGTGATCGGAGGACTTCAAGGAATTTTCCCAGAGACACGTGTTCAAGGATGACTCGAGTTGTTGAGACAACCGTACTATGTTCTATCTTTATGATCTATCCAACGTTGTAGCTCAATTATGTTTGCCATGATGATTATAATGGCTGTATAAATGATGACATGGGTCCTTGTATCTGTTACTCCTTCTAGAATACATTTGAATTTGAATCTCGGAGAAAACACAAGGAGAATTTCTTCTACGCGATTGCAGTTTTAGAATGGAAGACTCCAACGGCAACCTTCAATGTAAAAGCCTTCTGTTGAAGAAACAGAACACTTCAATGATAAGGGCTTCCAAAAGATGACTTGAACTATAAAATAACTGCTTTGCCCTTGAAATAAAAATGGGTGGATATCTTCCTGTTATAAAGCCATGGAAAAATTATTTTATAACTATAATATTGTAAAATGCCTATTTATATAGAAAGGCTTGAATACGCGATAAACATATATTATATTTAAAATATTTTAAGGCAATTAATCAAATCTAAAAAGATAATTAAACTCTAACAATTTTAAGTCTTCAGTGGATGGACATCCTGCTTATCATTATTCATATTAATTAAGTTAGTTAGTAAAAGTAAGTAGACAATATTACTTTTATTCTTTTTTGAGAACCAATGGGAATGCGATCAATAAACCTGAAGTTTATAAAAAGAAGTTCCCCTAAAAACTTGGTATGTTTTCACTTCAGGATGAAACACCTTACCAATGTTGGATTTTCTCCCATAGAGCATCTCAAATGAGAACTACATTAAATCAAATGGATTATGAATGTTAAGCTGTACCTGACAAGGAATCATCTGAGTTCGACAATTGAATCAAACAGTAGTCTTGATGTGGACTAGAAGACCGAAGCAATGATTCTCATTGCGCGTCACATCAACAATGTCCTTCAGTGTGACTATGTTGACATTGACGACCCACTCAAACTATGGAACGAACTGAAAGACCAATTTGACCATTAGAAAATCATCCTCTTGCCTGAAGCAAGACTCAAATGATTGAACTTGAGATTTTCTGATTTCAAAACTCTGATGAAGTACAACTCAGAAGTATGCCGCATCAAGTCCACGCATGCCTTGTGTGGGTAACCTGTGACCGATGTAGAGCTAATTGAGAAGACCTATCAAACCTTCCCTATCTCCCATGTTATACTCATGCATCAATATAGGGATAAGAACTACACTAAATTCTCCGAGCTAATCACCATGCTAATCATGCAAAGAAGAATAATAATATTCTCATAAAGAATGATCAGTCTCGACCAGAGGGTACACGTGCTTTGGCTAAAGCAAATGCGATCGCTCGGAGAAATACTAGAGGATGCAGAATTGGCCGGGTGAAAGGGAGATGCAGAGGAGGAAGAATGGGCCCAAATATGGCCCATACAACCAACCCTCTCACATAATGATGGAGGACAAGTAATATGTGTATTTTATACCCCTATCTAGAGACTCAATTCTCACTGAATTTGAGCTTATTTCGAGTATTTTAATGTGTTTTAATGTTATTTTCAAGTTTTATATGATTTCAGGTACGTGGGGTTCAATTCAGCCAAAAACTAATGGTGCGTTTGGAAGGATGGTTTATTGATTTAGTTTTGGGATTTTGTAATGATTAAAGTAAAAATTAAGAGAGAGATCGATAGATAGAAAAACGGTAGGACCAATGAGAGAGAAAAATCAAAAATTAAAAAACTTTGATGAAAACTACCCAAGAGAACACAATCCAAGACTTTTAGGGGCTAAAGTGCAAAAAATAGGAAAGTGCAGAATTTGTGTCACCGCCGCATCGCCCAGAGCACCGTCACAACGGTGGTTCTGGTGCTGCAGCCCTGCGAGTTATTGCAGTCTGCCTAGATTTGCGTGTCTGAATACTTCACGTGTTCGAAAATGCCCAAAGTCGAGCCTAAAGCACCAGTCATCACCCGAAAACTCCGGAAGACATTTTTTTTTTTACCATTTTAATGTATTTTTATTAATTAGAAATAAATGAGATATTTTCTACCCTTGGATTATATTTATCCTAAGTATTCTAGATCTAGGGTATCGTCATTCTCCTATCGTATCATCTCTCACAGTAGCCTCTTTTCACATATCGTTCTACACTATATAGTAAACCATTAGAGGGGGAGACAATCTCTCTTGGAGCAGCTTTCTGATAAATCGTTGTTCTTAGAGATTGGAGATTAATATTCATCTATCGATTATCAGGTTTTATTTAATTGATTCTTGTTATAATATTGATTATTTTTTGTGCTCTTATTATGTCGGTGAGTTACTAATTTCATCCTTCATTAAGGGAAGATGGAACCGATGTTTGAAGTTATGTTTGTTTAATTGATTTAATTTGTGAGTATATGCATAAGATTTATTTATGTTCTTCGATTCGTAACGCGTCCAACAGATTGGACATGTTAGAAGAAACTTAGGTGAAAATCAATTAATTCCTAAGCATCCCTTAAACTTAGATTTACTAGATCCGATTCGCAACCTAGAAATATTGGATAACTTACGTGTTGTATAAGATTTCCTTATTATAGAAACCCTAGGCTTATAACAACAACCTTTAAGGGAACCTCGCTGTCCCAAAGACAACATAGTTCTAACAACTAACCAACCTTGTTGTTTGGCAAAACAACAACCTTCATAATGATCCAACTAGAGTCTTTAAGTCCACTAATCGGTAGACTTTATGATTTTGATTTTTTCGCCTGGAAAGTTATCGGCTCAAACTAAAAGTTATCCGTTAGACTAAGAACCTTATCATGTCCCAAAGGGATATTACTTTTAACCTTTGGTCAAGAGCATGCTTAAGCAAGTACAAACTTGGTTGTTTACCAATTTCTATTCTTAGTCATTTCAAATATTGCTTTATGCCAGATAATATTACTTGTCTACTCTTTTCTTAGTATTCTTACAGGCAAAGCAAATCAAGGACTGTACTATTTCTGAGAAAGCTGATTTGTACATCCAAACATTAAATGTCAAGATTCAGCTTTCTACACTTCTCTCACTCGAAGGTCTCAACGGGCAAAGGGTTCTCCCTCTCTATAAATAAGAAGACTCAAGCTCAAAGAGATAATACAAGTGTGGATCGCATATACACGCGAATACAACATATTCAAGAGTACAAGAGAGAATAGAGCTGATAACTGACAAATATGCATATATTTTAGCCTTACAATTATGTGTGTTTTATATATTTATTTCGAGATAATGCGTTGATTTCTTTTGATTTCATGATTTTAGACAAAGCGAGTGCTTTGAGCTAAAAGTGATGATTTATGCATATTTTTTAGCTACAAATTGGATATTTGGAATCTTTGTATTATTTGGAGCAAAAGTCGCGAATGCCTGTTAGTCATCCGAGCACTTTATGAGCAACTTATTAAGGAATGAACTAATGGCCGTTAACTATTTAATGGAAGAAAGGGATTGAACTGCAAAGAATAAAGGCAGAGGGCTGAAGATTAAATAGTCAAAAGCGCAAATGATCCAGTGCAGCGCGCTCACCATGCAGTCAAGATACAGTGGTCCAGAGCAAGCTACAACCGAGCTTTTTCGTATGCCCGCACACACTGGATCCTCTGCACCTACCACTACTACACAAAGGGAGCATAGCGACTGACTTGTCAGTCGCTATTCTCCTGTTTAGCGACTGACAAGCCAAATAGCGACTAACTCAGTCGCTATTTGTTAGTCGCTATCGCATAGTCTCTATTAGCGACCGCGGTCGCTAATAGCGACTGCGTGGTCACGGCAGTCGCTATTTAGCGACTGACATGTCGGTCGCTAAATAGCCACAATATATAGCGACTGAGTCAGTCGCTAATTTAATAATTTCTATT
>JAOTQG010107689.1:0-12425 GCA_025631175.1 Iris virginica
TCGGTTTTACATTTTTTTTGCTCAGCCCTATCCCCATCTACTATTCCTCTTTTCCGAATGAGAGAGAGAGAGCACCAAATTCTAAATATCGAATAAAGTCAGAAACGGAGTGAGTAATCAAGTTTAATTAGTTTGGTAGTCAGTAAGGTAGAAGCCAATATATAATCTCGTCAGCCTCTTAAATACAGATTTATGTCATTTTTGGTTTCTTTCTTTCTTTCTTTCTTTCATACTACTAGTATGTACGTAATGCTATTCACCAAACTTTTACTTCTTAAAACCACCATGCACCCACCTCGCTCTAGCTGCCTGCCTGGAGTATATATATATTTAAGATTTGGGCCGGGTGGTTCATTTGGTTTCTGTTTATTTCTATCTCTTAAATTTAGCTGATCTTGATCATCAATCGATCAAACCCTTGCTGTAATTAATGGAGAGTACTACTACTGGTGGTGATCATGATCAGAAAATAAGTAATGGCCCCTACAATTTCTCGGCCTCAGTCTCCTCGCCAAGTACTGCTTCACCTAGTACTAGGAGGAGGGCCTTCATGGTGGTTCAAATCAGCCTCAGATGTTTGGCTCTTTTATTCACCGCACTTGCAATTTACGCGATGCTTTCCAGTCGCCAATCTGTTTCCTTTTTCGGGATCGATTTCATTGCCAAATACCAATACTCTGCTGCTTTTAGGTGCGTGCCTGCACCCTTCTGATCATGCATGTTTCTATCCCCGGCCCACAATCTTCATCAATAAATCTTAATTGCTACAACTACTACTACTACTTTTCCTTCTTTTCGTTTGTTTTTTTACGCACGTAGAACCAGGACGGTACCTGAGAATTTTATTGATTAAATGGAAAAACTTTTTCCTTTTCGGTGTCATTTAATTATTGTTTTCTCACGCATATATGTAATTCACACTTAATAGATCTGCAGGTTTAAGGTGGGAACGGATGCCACCGTCTGTGCTTTCACCCTGTTGTCTATGATCCTCCTCCTTTGCGTCCTATGCCGCCACCCTAAAACAAATCCGGGCAACTATTTCTACTTGCTCTTGCATGATATGGTAATTAAATCCCCAAGAAATTAATAAAAGAATATATATAAGCTTTTGGTTGGTAATTAGATATATGTATTAAATTAATGTGTATATATATATTAATGGGCCGGTGTTAGCTAATTAATTAATTAAAATAAACTTCTGCAGGTGATGGCGGTGCTAGTAGTGGCAGGAAGTTCAGGGGCAACTGCAATCGGGTACGTGGGTCGTTACGGGCAGGATGAGACGGGGTGGATTGCCATATGTGATCGAGTGACCAAATTCTGTGACAAGGTGTTGCTGTCAATTGTCATGTCTTTCTTGGCTTTCTTCTGCTTGCTGGTTCTATCCCTCATGGCTGCCTATAAACTCAAGATAATTCACTCCTCAGAATGATCATCCATCATCATGTGCCTGCCTGCCTGCCTGCCTGCCTTCTTAATTAATTATAGTTGTTCATCACACCCCCATATATAGCTACATTAAATATTTCTCTCTTCTTCTTTTTTTTACTAGAATTTTTTCTTTTTGGGGAATTACTCTAATTAATTAGTTGCAAGAAGAGAGTGACATCCCGGCGGCTTGCTTAATTTGGAACTTAGAATTACCAACGGGAGATATATATATATATATATATATATACACACCATATATATTATGCTTGCTTGACGTGTTTGTAATCAAGTCTGTGATATTTTTAGTCTCTCTTTTTTTTTTTTTTAATTATCAGATTCAGTTTTCTCGGCATCTTTTCAATAATCTTGATGTGAAATGTTATGAAAAAACCTATTCATCTTTTGACTATCAAATTAAGTTCAAGTAATCACTGAATTGCATGCCCTTCCCCACCCATGCACTACTTACTGATCAGTGACCAAATTCTTCCAAAACAAAATGGCATTTTACAGATACAATTTTATCTCAAGTCATGCATATGTGACACTAATTATCTCCGGGTTGGGTTATTCGTGGAGTAACTTCTTTAGTAGATACTCAATTCCTCGACTACATATGAATTGAAAAAGGAAAAAAGAAAAATGGAGGAGGCCAGCCAGCCATAGAGTCTCATTTAAGTTCGGGCTCATCTTCACTATCTCCAAGGTGCTCTTTAAGGGTTTGGTTTGGGATTTGATCCCTTTTCTTCTTGTCCCATTCTGAATCCATTTCTGGCAGTTGATAGTCATCGGCTTTCAATGACAATGGAAATTCAGGAAGTTCGGGCAAAACCCCAAGCTCCCTGCACGCACAGTAAGCATAAGAGGTGGTAATTAAACATGAGCATGTGCTTTGAAGTTTACATCAATGGAAGTTGAAAAATGAAATAATGTGCAATTCCTTACTTCTCTTGCTCTAAAAGGTAACCGTACATCTGAGACTTTCTAGATGCCGTCTCAGGAATTTTCTTATTTAAATGCTTCATAGCACCCCAGGGAGGAGGAGCTCTTAAGAAAAGAAGACGATCAAAAATTAGATTATGGTTTCAATGCAATAACACAGTAGTAGAACTCTTACGAGACAAACTATGCCAACCTGGTGACGGGAACTGCTAGACAAAAGCTTAAACAGGCTTTCTTGCTCTCAGTTAGTAGTTCTTCTGCAGCAAGAAAACAACAGACAGCACTAGTGTGGCAGGATGGTTCCGTACCCTTGTCTGTCATCAGACCATGGAAGTAGTATGCTGCAGCCTGATTATATGTCAAATGCCTATTAGAATTTTACAATTGAAGTTTTCTGCCACTGATCAGTAGTTGGGACAATGGCTTGATTGAGTGGAATTGCAACTAAAAGAGACTTTAAGAAGAAAAAGATTGTGCAGTGATATAAAGTGGCTGGCACCAAACCTTTGCTTCAAGGTATTTCCATTTGATGAACAACAGATGCTTCTTTGGGTATCCATTAATGTTGTTACATGTTGACAAGCAGTAGTGGGCCTGATGAACAATTCACAGAAATATGGTGTTATTGATTCAGAATAAGGAAGTTGGAGTCAGGTGATTGTCCTGTAAAATTTTGCTATCAAACATTTTCTTGTCTGGCTGTTTCAACAAGATTTTATCATGATAGTAGCCAGATGATCTAATAAATATATTGATCAGTAGGTGAAGCTGACCCTCACAAGGGTTATCAGAACTATGTTTCAAATTAGTGGAAGGAGTTCTATCATACTGAGCTCGACACGAGATCACGATAACTCAGGCCATTATTTACAAATTATAACAGAACTTGATCACCTGGCTGAAATAGGTTAACTGCTCGCATGCCAGCCTCCTTTTGACGGATAAAGTTGCATTTTTACTCTCAACAGCCAAAGCTAGCTGCATTTCAGTTCCCTGAATGTAATTCAAAGAGTAGTTAGCAGTGATTCATACCCAGTATATTAATACAGAGAAGCATCATCTTGGTCATTCAACAGGTGAACTGTTGGAAAAAGGAGGCATACAATCTGCATAGGACCAATAGAGTAGCACCTCTAGGATTACTGTAAAACATAATGGTTGCCTATCTACAAATCAGTTTACATTAAGTTCCCATAAGGTAAGCAATAGGATGTCAAGTTTCTAAGGCCATCATGCACAGTGATACAATTAATCTAGTTTCTGATAAAATCACGTCAATTTCTTTAAAACATATTCAGTGAGAAATGGCTTCTAGCTTTTTGTAAAACTACCCCTTTTCCTGAACAGTGATAGAAGAATTGAAGAAATATGTATGCAGAAGAGAAGATGAAAACTCGGGTGTTTTAAGCATCTAGTTTTTGCTCTCTTACCCAAGAATAATGCAAAGGGAAGAATATGGGACACAAATGAATATGAAAGATTTAACCTAAAATTAAAGGGAAGGATTGTGATTGATTGAGAATTCAGAACATCATGGTTCTTATGACTGCAACCTCTAAGATATTTGTACGTGGACAAGCACAATGACTTCCTCACTAGTTTAAGAGGTGGTGTCACAACCCCCCTCCCCTCAACCGGAAAACCAAAATAAGGTAACCAGGTTAGCTGGCATTACATGTATCCAAATAATTTAAAATTAGGGTCGTTATCTGTAGACAAATTCCCATTGGTGCTTGAAGAAGGGTGCTAGTTTTGTCAATATACCATGTCAAAGTTGTACCTGTCCTAATGCTTGAATGGAGGTAGCTTCCAGTACACCCTCGTGCAGATCGTTAGGCAACCTGATCCTGATAAATTAGAAGATGATATCAAAATACTTCAATAACATAAGAAGGGAAAAGATCCAGAATTTCAGGATGTATTTCGCGTACTTAATTTCAGGTGGTATGCAGACAAGAATGTTCCTGAGTGAGAATTCCAAGAGCCCGGCTGCTTTTAGCAGTAAATCAATGGCGCTTCTCATGCTATCTGATGGTACACGTAATCACAGATCAATAAGAGAATTATTAAATGAATTCAAATTTGGCTCCGGAATTCAGACAGGTAAGAAGCTCACACCTGCAGGTACAAGAATTTCACTGGAGCTAGTTTGATTTTGAGTCAATTTTGAGTTTGCTTCTGTTAACGTCAACATGGCCATCATGTGAACAACAGAGAGTAATTCAAACCAGGAGTTTGCTATGCACAATTCCTGTTCATCAAAATTATAAATGCAAATGCACAAATAAGCTTTCTTCAACAAGTAACAACAAAAGTGAAAAAGATCATGAAATCCATACTTGTCTTCCATCTTCTAAAATTTTCCATTTGAATTCCACCACTTCTTGGAGACCATGTTCTGCTGCAGGAAAATTAGTCATCCCCCTACATGAGTAAAAATGCATATTTTCTGAGTGTGGAAAGACGGTGAAAAACCTTTGACAGTGAGCCCAAGTAGAAGTGACAAGTATTCCTGCAATGCTCCTTGTAGTTCGGTCACAGCAGATCCATCTGCAGCAACCACCAAAAACTCTCAGTAATCTCCAAGTTATGACATTTTGGCTCTTCATTTCATTGATATAAAGTTAAAGCGAAAGCATCGGTTAAAAGAAAACAAGAACGTGTGTAAGAGGCAAACCTGTGGCTTGAGCAACTAAAACAATTTGATTTCGGAAAGAAGCTAATCTATCAGCAAGATCTTTTGGAACGAGCCCTCTGAGCGTGTTGTGAACATCAGATTGCACGGGAACACGCACTGAAGGAACAAAGACTGTGACTTCAGGGATGTTCTTCCTTTTCTTCCTTCCAACTCTGTACACAGAAGCTGTACACCCCATTGTTGTTGCAGTGGACTCTTTGTGGAATATAACATTCTACAATTACATCAATCAGCAGAATCCTACGATACAAAGAGGAGGGGTTAAATAAGAGCAAATTAAACTAGATTCATCCTTCTTATTTGACATGTAAATTGACAACGAGGGTACGTAGCAGTTGGTGAGGAAATTGATGGGATCGATCGAGAAGCTAAAAATTAACAGGTAAGAGTATAATTGAGCAGTATGGGAGGGAATAAAAGCAAAACAGGTTCTGGGTTCTGACAGACTAATTAGTTACTGGTATATGACAGACAGGAGGAGACAGAGGAAAGGAGCAATCTGTGAAGCTTCCTTCCAATCCAGCAGCACTAGTAGGGTAGTACAGTTTTCTAACTCCGGCCTCATGAGTTAGATATAATAAAATGGGCATTAGAGAGAGAATCAGCATAGTGGGGGAGCTCAGGAATCGAGAAAGTGAGGCACATGGCGAAGGCGTAGGAAGACTGACAGCACCACTTACGTAGGTAGTAAACAACTGTTGATAGTCTTTGCGCGCGCGCGTGTTAATAGCGAAGATGAAGGAGGAAACTTGCTTGCCAGTTGCCAACCTCCTCAATCTCTCGATCCTTATAGTTAAGATTGCAATTGCATCACCAGCGTGAACATTTTCATCAACGCCCATTCACAAAACTAGGAAGGAGTAATACTTTTAATTAAATTAAATTAAATTAAATTAGCAGTTATTTATTGACTGCTACACTAATTAATACGTACGTACGTACGTAGAGGAGTATATAATTAATTACTAATATATTAATTAATGGGGGAAATGGATTAGATTAGATTAGATTAGAAGAGAGTGTTTAATTTAGATGGATGGAATGAATCATCTTCCCTAATGTATGTGGCAACTTGCTTGAGATCAATCAATTTAGGATATAATTCGTTTGGTCAAATAATAAAGTCAACGACCTCTGATTTTCAGAGTGAGTGAGTTTTCCGCAAGGGAAATTAAAAAAAAAAAAAATCCCACTTGACTTGAGGGATTTAGAGGTAGACACCCCATACCCCCCTCTCTCTCCATTTCAAGTTCAATAAAGTAATACTAGCTAGTAAGTAATTAAATAGCTAGGTAGATAAAAAGTACTACTAGTATTGAGGGAGGGAGGGAGATGCATGTGCTTAACCTTAACCTCCTGGATTAAATAACGGTGGCGAGGATTGAGGAGGAGCTAGCTAGCGGCCAATTGCAGTTGGCCACCTATACAATATTACGTATATTAACTAGCTAGTAGCGGAGTGGCTGGCCGGCTGGATCGTCTTCTTGATTGATTTCTGGCACCAAATCTTCAATTCCTCCTCCTCCTCCTCCTCCTCCTCCTCCTCCTTAGCTGTAGCAAGTAGTCGCAAGTATTTTGTTTACCAAAAAAATTCATTTTCATGTTTGATTCATACATTAAGTACGGTGAGAATATCATCTTACGAGGCCATTTGTTTTGGCAATCCACGTCTTGGTGCTGCTGCTGCTGCTGCATTTTAGGCGGCCAGGCCGGCAAGAAATCAGGTGATGAAAACCAAAGGAATGGAATTTATGAATCATATCATGGTTCTGATCAAAATACATTCTATCCAAGCTGCTCGGTCTGTAAGACTCATTTTCACAGACAAAGTTGGATATATAATTTTCATAGCCTATATATAATTGATATTTACAATCTTTATTTAGTTATAGGATAAAGCTACTCATGTCATATGTACTCCCTCCGTCCCAAAATCATAGACAACTTTTGTTCATTTTGGGACGGAGTGAGTAATAAACTACACTAACGTTTATTAATTGACACCAAAAAAAAAGAAAATACTCATCATCAGATGCACTTCTTCTTCTTCTCGGCTTCTAACATATAATTTGACCAATAAAATAGTAGAACGGCACTTGAGTGGAACATAAGTATGACTGGACACCAGGCGATGAGCAACTACTAAGAATAATAAACTGCTCATTCCAGCACAGGAGTTTCCGTTGCCTTCACAAACCGGCCCTTCACTCGTTGTCTAGTATCAGCCCTTGCCTTCCGTGATGCATAACGAATGCATTTATCATACCTGTCAACCAACCATTTCGCTAGATAAGAGAATAATTTTTTCAATGAACTTCCTCCCAATCTCTAAACTTTTTGAAAGAAAAAAAAAAAAAAAGGAAAAACAGGAAGCAATTCAGAGCAGAAGAGATTGAGAGGAGGAGAATCTTGCCTTCGCGTTTTCTTCTTCTCCTTGTACCGTAACATTGCATTGCATCTGTTCTGTACCAGCAGCTCGGTCTCTAACTTGGCTGCCAAGGATGCTTCAGTTTCTCGACTGGCCTGCTCGATTAACTGGATATTTCCAAACGAACTGCATGTCATGGGTTCTACCAATTGGGATTCTGATGATGGTCCCGCAGCTGCTCTCTCATTGCTGTCTGTTGTCGATCTGCAGCTTGATATTGCTTGCATTGACTGATTCTGCAATCACAACAATGGAGCTTTATGAGTACATATATACTATACTAGATTATACATTGTCATAACTGTTGTTATGCAAGATTTTACATTTTCTGTGGCACAAAAGCTTGCTTATTCCCCGTCAAGATGTAGATTTGGAAATGCATACATAGATGCATAATACTCTTACGTGCAAACACTAAACTGGTGACTTCTACCAAACAGTGTATTGAATAGGCACCCCTTGTCCCTTTTGCTCCAGGGACCAGTGTCCCTCGCCTCATTAGATTTACAGGTTGATTTTTAATGATGCTGAGATGTGCAATGGAACAACAGAAGTAAAACTACAATTTCTCATGGTCTAGACATAGGCTTAAAACAAGTTCTGTTGGTGATGCTGAATCATGAAGTGCAAAGAAAGACAATATGTCCAACCAAAGGCTGTGAAGTATATGTAAAGGACACTAGTTGTGGATTTACACTGCTGGTTCATCAGCAATGTTACTTATCCACCATTGGATTACATAGGTTAGGTGTAGGATGAGTAGGGTAGATGTTTGATCCAATGATGGATAAATAACATTGCTGAACCAACAGTATAATATCACTGCTGGTGCCCCTTATCCGTGAAGTATGTGCAACCTGAACATAAGCATATCCAAGTATTAAGGAGTAGTAACAAATAGTCGGCACACTACTACCCAAGTTTTTGGAATAGTCAAATATTAAGATCTCTATCTCTCTGTGTGTGTGTGTGTGTGTGTGCATGTGTTTTATTTCCTTAATCTTCAACATATGGATAGATCCTGATCACTGATCATTAAGCATGGAGAAGAAGTAAGGGAAATCAACAACATATATAGTACTGCACCTACAGTTAAGGTACTTTTTTTTTTCTTTGGCAACTATTATCACCATTAAGGTGGTCCATGCAGGCCTGAAACAATAGTCAAAAGCATAACCATTTCAAGCTTAGGAAGATACTCCCTCCGTGCCCTAAAAAATTGTCTAACTTTCTACTTTCGCCCATCCTTAAAAAATTGTTCCCTTTCTAAAAATGGCTAGTAATTTAGTAATGGTACATGCAAGAAGCTATCTCCTTAAAGTCCGTCAAAGGTTCATACGACGAGACTATTTTTTGGAAAAGAGGGAGGATGGTAATTTTCATAATAAACTCTATAAAGATTTCAACTTGTAATGTGCAAAACTAGTACCCGGGAGTGATCTCTCAAACTCATATTATTTTTAATTCAACTAATGATGATATCATCCAGATGTCTTTGGTTATAGCTTTATACAAACAATCACAAAGAATATGAAGCATTCTAGAGCAATACTATGGTTTGATATATAGGTACTCGTCTAGCTCGACATGCAACATATATCCTAATAACAGCAGTATAGATGTTCATCCTTTGTCACATGCGAAGTCCTATACATGAATTACATTCACCAAGACAATAAATCTGGATAGCTTACATTTTGTAATGGTGTTGATTCGCCCATGATAAAGGCATTTAATGGATCGGCTTCCCGTAGCACGTCCATTGTAGTGAGAGATGCCTCCTTTACAAGATCAGTGTAAGGGTTGATCGTAAAACCGAGATTCTTTCCATGAAGTTCTATTTCACAAGGTCGTGATCTTCCTAAATTGAAATCCCATATCTGCACAAAGTCACACATGAATATTTTTGAATAACCGCACCCCCCCCCCCACCCCCAATTTGAAAATCCAGTAAATTATCAGCCGAAACACAATCAAAAGTTCCTCCCTACGCAATCTAAATCTCACTTCGAAGTTTGAAAAACAGCGATAAAATAAGTTCCAACCTGAGTTGTGGCTGGGTAGGTAGAGCTGTAACTCCACAAGTTGTTAGCATCGACTTGAGAAAGGAAGCCATTTTCTTTGGGATTATGATTAGGGTCTGGAGTGGACATGAGCAAAGACGTTAATGGGGTTTGCTGATGGAGCAAATCCTCGTCAATGCGGTCGTCGTCGTCGACGCCTTCCTCCTCGGCCTCCTTGTCAAATTCAAACCCCAATAAATTGGTTTGCCCAGTGCATTCGCTAGGAGTTCGGGGTCCTAACTGATCAGCACCTTCTTTATCGAATCTCTCGTTTCTGTCCTGGGCCAACTCCACAAGCTGCTGATACAACACCCTCTTATGCATCCCAAAACCCAAACCCAAACCGGAACTTCCACGCGATATAACGCAAGGAACCTTATCATAATTACTACCAGTAATAGGAGTAGGAGTAGAATTTTCCTCTTCTTTTATTATCAGTACATGAGTTAAATCTTGGGAATTATTCATACTATTTGAATACTTAAGTTCATAACGTGGATGATTACCATTTGGGGGCTTTAAATCGAAACCCCAGAGAGAGGCGAGGTCGGCGACGGAGGGACAGCCGGAGAAGTGGTCGATGGAATGGCGGTCGTGGTGGAGGAGGTCGGCCCCGTGGAAATCACGATCGCAGGGGGAGCAGAGGAGGAGGTTGTCAGTGGAGCAGTGGACGGAGACGGGTTCGGATCGGCAGTTATGGCAGATCTGGGAGCGGAAGTGCTTGAGAGAAAGAGCATTAGCGGAGTGCACGGCGTAGTCGCAGAACAAACAGAGCCTGGCTAAATCGGCGGGACAGTACACCACCGCGATTCTTTGATTGCAGAAATCGCACGGCAACGACATTTTGGCCTTTCCAATACAGAAGAAGAGGAAGAAAAATCTTAAGCAGGGGAAGAGCTAGCAGAGGGTTGAGCTCAGCTGGACAGAAAAGTGCAATCATGGAGGCCGGAGAAGCTTTCTTTTGATAAGAAAAAGGACAAAAAGAGGGTTTTTGTTTTTATAAAGACCCACCCCCAGACCGAATTTGTCAATCAAGATTTTGACTTGTTCACTGAATAATGCACATGATAAGCATGGTGAAATGAAATTTGCAGACTTAAAACTGTTACAGAGAGAGAGAGAGAGAGTGAGTGAGAGGCGATAACCCAGAGATAGGGGTCCACGTCAGGAAAAATATCTTGCACTTTTTTGCTTTGCTGGCATAAAGTGCATTCCTTTTTTCGGTGCTGTCCGCTTGTGCTTATTGGGCCCTCCATGTCTACTTTTACAAGTCCAAGTCCAATTGCAGTTCCATCCTCCTCCTCCTCTTCGATTTTTCTTAAAGTGAAGGCCCATTTAAAGATTCAAATTTGAGGAGGGCTTTACTTTCTACGTTTTTGCCCAACAAAAAATGTGGGCCCGCCCTCTTAACCTTACATAAGCCAGGAATGGATGATGAAGGCAGTTCACGCTCATTGACATCTTGCTTTACGGGGGTTGGAATTTTTTTTCTTATTATATCTCCTATTTTATTAATTTTTTTTAAAATTGACATATATGTTAAAATTTAAAATTTAAGGATCATTTTTTAAATGATTGAAACGAATTTTTAAAAAACAAAACAAAAAATAAAAAATTAAATGATACAGAAAATTCAAACTTGATTTGAGAGGGTAAATAGGAGTAGGTCGAAGGATTTTTGAATATGCCTTCACCACTACATACTTGTGCTATTAACGTGAAGTAATTATTTACCATATGTTTATCAGCTTTATATTATAAAATTTTAATTTTTGTAAAATTTATAAGTAAATTAATAATAATATCTTAACAAAATAAATTAATTCTTATGATTAATTTAATAAAATTGACTAAAAATATTTATTTAGGAGCGGAGGGGAATGGTGTCTGTCCAAGACGGGCCAGAACCTATCCACTTAAATCTGTCACAAATTGGAAAGGCTTTCTCGTCAGTCAAACCATGGAGAAATGGCCCAGTCGAGCGATCTAGTGGAAATTGTGAGTGCCACTTGTGGTGTGGATCTAGAGCCCGGTGGCAAGCAAGCCCTAAACTAACTCTGTCTTTATTAGTCAAAACAATTGATAATAGTAGTAATATTTTCATGATAAGAAAATAAACAAAAAGAAAAGGAACTAACTACATTTTGGTTGGAATAGGGATGACAATTTCTCGTAAACTGATTTGAACCCGAAAATGTTTCGTCCCAAAAAATCTAATTTTTTTACAAAATTTTAAGATCCGATCGGGTTAGGGACGGGTTCGGGTTTAGGTTCCACCCCGCCCTAATCCGATCCGACCCGATCCGACTAGTGTTATGTCTATTTTAAAAAATATATATGTATATAGTATACATTGAATAAGAAATATTCTTAGACTTTGAGTGCTTGAATTAAGTTAGAAATATAATTAAAATTGAAAAAAATTAATTTTGAATTCAAATTATGAAAAAAATTAAATGTTATATCCATTTTAAAAATATATATATATGTACATAGTATACATTGAATAGGAATATTCTTAAATTTTGAATGTTTGGATTAAATTAGAAATATAATTAAAATTGGAAAAAAATAATTTTGAATTCAAATTATGAAAAAATATTAAAATTTTATCAATGTGGACAGATTCGTTACTGGGTGGGTTCGGGGCGGGGCGGATTCGAATCTTTAGAATCATGGGACGGGACTCGTAGCGAGAAAATTGGGTTCAACTTTATAGATATCGCTCCTAACCCGCCCGGTGCCATCCTAGTTGGGAAGTCGTCCGATAAAATCTAAACTAGAGAAAGAAGCAGTCAAACAATGGCGAATCAGATGCTAATCTCTGTAGTGACTATAGCTCTGTTCTTGGTATCATAGC
>JAOTQG010107700.1:0-12423 GCA_025631175.1 Iris virginica
TCTCTCTCTCTCTCTCTCTCTCTCTCTCTCTCTCTCTCTCTCTCTCTCTCTCTCTCTCTCTCTCTCTCTCTCAGAGACAAGGCAGTAGTTGCAAAATTTGATAAGTATAATGAGAGCCTTGATGACAAGCCTAACACAAGCTGGTAAGTGTGGGGATGCATGCTTTCCTAATATCTATAAGTCAGTAGCAACCATATTTAAAAGTTTGAGAGACTGCATTTAAACCTCACACTTCATTCCTAATTCTTTGGTTTGGGCTCATCACACAAAGCACACACACACATACTCACTCCAAGAGAAAGAGAGATGGCATCAATACTAGAGCCTGCCAATTCTCCTCCAAACCCTTCTTTTGCAATAAGACCAGGAAACCTTATAAACAGCAATTTCTTCAGAAGCATTTCTCTTAAAGAATCACCTCTACTAGATCCGCCAAGCACACCACCGCGCATAAGCAACCCTTATTTCCCGCCATGCTTCCACAACTCCCAACCAACGTCTCCCCGCCTTTCCTGGACATCCACGCCCTCTAAGCTCGAGGACCTCCAAACTACCTACAGATGCATCTCTTCAGTTCTCAAAAAGGACGGCCAGATCTTGTCCATCGCAGTATCTAGTGGCCTTGTCTACACTGGCTCTCAAAGCAACGTCATTCGGGTCTGGAAACTTCCAGAGTTCACCGAGTGTGGTCAGCTCAAGACAAAAGCAAGCATGGTGGTTGCACTGGAGGTGTCCAATGATAAGGTTTATGCAGCCTATGCAGATTGCAAAATTAGGGTGTGGCGCCGGACATGGGAAGGAGTTACAAAGCATATCCGACTAGCAACCATTCCGAAGATCGGAAGCTACGTTCGCAGCTACATTGCCGGCAAAGATAAAATGGTAAATTTGTCTTTATTACGGATCAACGATCCTATTGATTCTTCTTTACGTACAAGCACATAGTACATGCCCTCCTTTTTATAAAGTTATACTGTTATCAATCAATTGAGTGGCCTCATCCCATTCCTAGTTAATGTTGAATTAATAGAAATTCTTGGCCACAAAGCTGAAAGTAATGTATATGCAACAACCCTTCATTCTTAAAAAAGGTTGAGACTGCAACCCGGTAGTCCCCCACCGACTCTGCCCTGAGCCAATGTAGAGGAGGTAAATCGCAAGATATGCATCAAGGAGCCAGAGTGGAGAGCTAATGGATAGGCCCAGGGCTCTTAACCCTTAGGTCACTCCCGCTTGTAACATAATCAATTTCACCTTGCGGGGAATCGAACATTGCACGCTACCGCGCTGAGCCCTATTCGTCCTCCCCTTTGCCACTGTGATATATGCCCTGGGGGCAACCACCCTTCATTCTTGTATTCATGGAGGCACACCAACCTTCTATTTAAGAACTGCCGAGTGAGGTAGCACTCTTTTCTTAATGCCATTTATGCATATGAGAACCCTTTAATGGCAGTATACCAACATCTCATTAAACTCTTCAGACCCTTTTCTTTTTTAACCACACAAACTTGTACTAGTACATAAAGATTTTGAATGCATTTCTTTACAGCTAGAGTAAATTCCTCACATTTTTGGTGGAGAATCCTTTTGAGATGCGGAAATTTAATGCTTCTTCTTCAGCAGATGAAGCACATGGGGCCTATTTCGTCTCTTGCAATCAACACTTCAGATGACATCCTGTACTCGGCTTCCGCCGATAAAACAGTCAAAGTATGGCGACTTTCCGATCTCAAATGCATGGAGACCATCCAAGCCCACTCGGAACCTGTCAACGCCATAATTGTAGCTGATGACGGAGTGCTGTACACGGGGTCTGATGATGCGACTGTGAGGGTGTGGCGCCGCAATTTTTGTAGCGGGGACCGCCCGCACTCGCTCACCGTGACCCTACCGGCAAAATACTCCCCGGTGAAAACACTAAGCTTAACTGCGGATGGTGGGATACTATATGGTGGATGCTCAGATGGTTACATACACTACTGGCTTAAGGGTTGGTTTTCAGGGCAACTGCAATATGGAGGTGCACTACAGGGACACACTCATGCTGTTATGTGCTTAGCTACTGTCGGTAATTATGTGGTGAGTGGCTCGGCTGACTCAACTAGTAGGGTCTGGCTCCGAGAGCACAATGGCCAGCACATGTGTGTAGCGGTCCTGCACGGTCATAGGGGACCAATCAGGTGTGTAGCAGCATTTCCATTTCCAATGCGCGTGACTGATCAGGATAGCGAAGATGGTTGCACGCTATGCACTGGAAGCTTAGATGGAGTGCTTAAGGTGTGGCGAGTGAAATCAGCGAGTGGTAATATTAGTCTGTCTCCCAACCAGATCGGTTGTGAATACTTTGATTTGACTTGACGCTCATTCTAGTGTTTGATATGACAGAAAGATATGAAACCATATATTTCCACAGTATTACTGTATTTCTTGTTATGGAAACTACCAAAAACGAACTGATGGTAACATTTGCTCTTTCAGAGTTACAAAGGGAAAACTTGAATTGTATTTTCCCAATATGGCTAAAGTTAACAAGGAACGAGTAATTTGTATGCTGATCTGATCGTGAATAATTCACCAGTGATCATACTGCCCAGCTGCACCAGCCGAAGAGCGAGTGCGAAATATATTCTAGAACTGATTGACAATAGTACTTCAAATGAAATTAGGTGGACGAAGGGTGAAGGGGCATGGGTGGAGCCAAAAAAGATGCATGGTCATTCCCTGCTACGATCACAAACTTACTTTCAGGCAAAGTTGTTCTCTGATCCACGAAATTTTGTTGTGCAGGGTTCCGATTTTCCAGCTGCACCCCCATCTCGCCATCTGATGCAGTCTCGCTCTCACGACCATCCTCTTCGCTATGCAAATGCAATAAACTATACACACTGTAACAAAGTAAACGTAGAATCAGGATGATACTTATGAGCACCAGAGCTGATATTACATAAGATGAGAGAGAAGAATGTTTGCAACCAAAGAAGACGGTCCCTAGACAGACCATGGCCGAGGGCGAGCACACGGGGAGTTAATAAAAAATAATAATAATAATAATAGGTTACGTGCAATTTTGATCAAAAACTAGAAAATATACCACCAATCTAAAAAGATGTGTTTTTTTTTTCTGAATTTTTCTGAATTTTCTTTTTCTATCTCATCTTATTTTTTTTTTCCCTTGGTTCCTTTCTTGCTTATATAAATGAAAATGCTTTAAGCTCTTATCCTTGCCTTGGCCCGCGAGAAACTTGAATGATCACTTCTTTATTAAGAATGGAATCTTTAAATGTTCAATCAAATACTACTAAAACAAAAGTGTTGCAAAAAGAATAATGAGTTCGGACTCCATATATCAAGCAACTCAAACTATTAACTCGTTTAGGCTTGAAATTGAATTATTTTGGTATGACCTGCCTCTCCCAAACAACTCAAATTCAAATCTGAGTCATGTTCAGACCGACGTGCCAATGAAGCTCCAACTCGAATTGGAATAATCATTTTCAAGCTCAACCTCGAAATGCCAAAACTCGAATCAACTCAACTCGATAACAGCCTTAATTTGGTAAGCTAACTTTGGCAGTGGCTACAACATCGTAAATAGTGCAACAAAGCGACACCAAGATGTTGACGAAACAACGCCTAAGCCCACAATTTTACTAAGGTAGCTACAAGTTAAAGAATTTGAGGGAACCATGAAACCTGACTTATTGGCTTTGCACATATCAACTCACAAAAGTAGCTAAAAATTAAAGAAAAGAAGGACCAGGAACTTATCAATTTCCCGGAACATGGCAAAAGTTTTCGGAAGTCCCAGTGACAAATTACAATGAATTTTCACATGCTGATACAATATATTTAAACAAGCTCAACCCCAGCAATTATATTCCCAAAAATACAATACATCAGTTAACTCCTAATCACAGGGTTTTCTTAACAATCGATATTTCTGTTTGTTGCTTCTTGTTTCTTCACTCAAAAGTATGGGAACTATATCTCTTGCATCTTTCATGTAAACAAAAGTGTTTTCCACAAGCTGGCTTCCTTTTTGAGCACATCCAATACCTTGTATCAAAACTGCAATATCCTCTGAGTGTCCTGCGGCTAACCAGCCTCCAACTCTGATCGTGGTTCCCAGGCATGCTAATATCTAATTAATTGCAAGGACTTATATTAGATGTCTTATACTCCCTTAGCAACTTAAAAACAGTACTCCTATAATCAAGATAAAATGCACTACCTCCGTCCATAAATGAGTTTCCTATTTGACTTTTTGAAAAATCAACCTAATTTATCAATAAAATAAACTTTCAGCAAATATTTATTGTGTTTTAGATTCTAAAATTTAAATATTTGTAAGATTATCAAGTAAAATATCAATAACATTTTTTATAAATTGCCAACAACCAGCCAATTCTCATACAAAAATTGGTCAGAGTTCAATAAAGTGGACCAAAGAGGTCGAAACTCCTTTTTTGAATCAAGTTGACCAGGAAGTGTTTCTTCGAGGTATTTTCTTCCTTTTTATATTTGTTGAGAAAATATGAATAATGCTAGATCACCTATATGGTTGGTTCTAAACTATGAATAAGTCAAAGCTGTTTCATAGAGTGGTCACGGTAAATCGACTGCCGATTTATATTAAAGAGATTGAATTGGATTGTAGGTCCAGGGATCATCAGGTAATTGTCAAGGAGATTACAAGTATTGTGAAAATGGGGAAATTGTCGAGGAGCTTATTAGTTTTTATAGCACCCTGTAGACGTAGGAGGTCGCTCCACCACCTATGATTTGACTTAGATGATTCTGATTAGTGAGAGGCGAGGGCAGTCAAAGAGACGTTTGAGGAGGTTAGGATGGTTTTATGACGGCCTTCTTCCATACATACTGGGATATTCAACAGGTACGATACAGTGAAAAGTATTAACCGAGCTTTCGCTAACGCGGTTGCCTGACCCTACCTCCATCACTCTTATTCCTAAGAAGGATAGTTCCCTACTTCCCTCAAGATTAAGAATTTGTCCTATTGGTGTTACTAGTGCTTCTAAGGTTATCACGAAGGTCCTTTCTCATTGACTAGCAGAGGTTCTGACCGCAACTATTTGCAAGGCCCAATGTGCCTCGTTGTGGAAGAGTAACTTATCAATGTTGGTTTGGTAGCAGATAAGGTTAGGTCCTTGTGGAGGATTTACGTCCTGGCAGTAGACCCTCGCAGCTGGATTTCGAGAAGGCTTATGACCAAGTGAATTGGTGATTCTGACTTCGTGTTGGATAGGATTGGGCTTGGTACTAGGTGGCATAAATGCACATCGGAATGGATGGCAAGCACGACCTTTCCATCACTTAATAGTCCATGGAAATTCATATTCCATATATCATGGGGAACGCACACAGAACAAGTTTCTAGGAGGATCACAGGATAGGGGAGTTAACTCAGTATATCCAATCCCCATTTCTTATACACGAGGCTCCTCTTTCTAATTTATTGTAGGGAGGGCGAGGGAGCAGTTCTCTTGGAGTTTTCATTTTACTAGGAATATTTACAACGGGGAGTCTTGTATTTACGCTTCTATGCTTAATCAGATCTCTTTTTTCAGCTTTTTGATCAAGTTGATTGTCACTCTCGGTTTCCGATCGTAGTGGTCTGTCTACAGTAAAAAAAGGTTGATGAAAACTGTCGCTCTCAGATACAGTAATATTTTTCATTACATGCTTTCATTTGGAGATCTAAGGTGAATGAGTTTAAAGTCTTTGTCTGCTATGTGGCTCCTAACTGGATAAACACTAATGATTGGGGAGATGTGACAGCTAAACAAGGCTTTATCCCTTAACATTTATGTATGTTTCTGGTGCGAGGCTAGGTTTAGACTGATCTTTGTTCGATAAAGGGCCTATGGATCATCAGAAACTTGGGTTTCCAGAGATGCTCAGTATGCTGCATTCAGTTTGTTGTGTGGTATATGGCTTTAGAGGAATTTGCATCTCTCGAGATAAAGGGTTATCTCTGTCCCTTGAGTGGGATAAGATTTGAGGAGCTTTGGGGTTTTCCAAGGGCTGTCCCTAGCAGACCTGTTACAGGATTGGAGGATTGTCTTGTCCTTTTTATGTGTTTCTTCTTTTCTTTTCTTTTATGCTCTTGTAATGTGACGGCTCTCTTGTTCGTCTTCTTTTGTATTGTTCCCATCTTTAAATTTTCCTTCTACCCCGGGGGTGGGGTGGGGGGGAGAAGGGGGAATGAGGTTTAACTGTCCAGCTGACATGTTTCCAACAAGTAATCTCCAAACTATATACCAATTCCAGTTTTTAAAATCTAATATGCTTCACCAACATAGTCAACTCAATCTTATCCCAGCTACACGGTATCAAGTACGTGAATTATTTCCTACCATTATTCCCTTTTAAAATTATTCTTCTCTTAACCATACTATCATCTCGTTCTTAACTAGTCACCGACATCATAGGTTTTGGTCTTCCTCACCCCTAAAATATCTGGTGACAGTACTTGTACCAACTTCCTTACTAGTGCACTTGTTGACGAGCTTTTGTGTCTCAACTCCAACTCATCGAAATATATATATATACATATATATATTATCGCTCGGTGGACCTGATTGTACCTAGCCTGAATGTGTTTGCTTCTAAATTTCAAATTGGTTCTCTCTTATTTACAATAATACATACATCACCTTCCTACATCAGCACATCAATACAACACTCTAATGAAAAGAGAAGAAACCTTGCTCAGATGCACCAAGAATGAGAGCAATAAAGGCAATTTCAAGAACCAGGTCTCCTTTGTAACACCAAATCATCAGCAGAGTAGTAATCCGCAATGAGCCGATACATGTAAGATGGATTATGCCCCCCTCTGCAAAAAACAAGCGCTGGTTAGCAACATCATCGATTTCTGAGATCCAGCAACCGACACTTAAGGTGGATATAATACTTGCCTTTATTCTACTGTTTTTATATTAATTAGGATTGAGATGAAAAGACGAAAGCTGTCCGACAAAAAGAAAGATTGAATACAAAGAAGAACGAAGCTGAAAATTAAAGGCAACGCAAATAACCAGAGCTGAACACCCGAGAATAATAACTCTACAAAATAAATACTTTATATTTAATAAATGACATTTATACCCTTGTGACTTATTAATGTAGCGTTGTTTGAAAAGGTTATCTGATTCCTGTTTGAAAAGGGTTTGACAAACGTTGATTTATCTCCAATGGGTGCAGTTACATTTTTTCTCAGGAACTATCTATAACACAGCCTAGTACTCCCGCCGTCCTAAAATGAGTGTCAAGTTTTGACTCATTTTGGTCAACCTAATTAACTATTGACCAAATAGTTATAAAAAAAAGTTACATGTAACCAATACATAAAATAATATTTTTGATGAATTAGTTTATTATTCTTACTATGACTAAAATATTAAAATCTAAAACATGATAAAATAAAAAATTAATTTGATAAAGTTTTATGTTGACTTTCAACAAGAAAAATTGACACTCATTTTGGGGCGGATGGAGTAGGTTAGTTCAGTATATCATACTAGTCCCATATCAAGTTTATGAAAAGTATGACATTATTCTACTTTAAGCTTTTCAATTATAGCAAATCAGGACATCAACGGCCAATGTTTTCAGAAGAAAGTAAAAGATTTCCAGACATGAGTTTGATATGAAGTTTGTTGCATCGACATTTAACTGGACCCTTCATATTTACCAAAGTATCCTTTGCCACGGCATGACATGGCCTGGGCGTGGGCGTGGGTCTGGGTGTACACTACATAGAGTGCAAATCTTAAAATTTGGCGGATGGTGCTCCAGTTCGGAATCCTCACAGCTGAGTCCAGGCAACATATATTGACATCTACCTGGCTCCCTAATTTCATGTACTAGAAAGGCAGGGACATATTATTAGATATCAGCAACTACACATCAAAGAGGAGCACGAGTTCGAATTAGTCTGGGAGGGAAGGGTCTGAGATGGAGGATGGCCACCCCATTTTGTTACTTACCATCATCGCCAGCATGAGAGAGGAGAAAAAAACTTAATGTTTCGAAGAGGAACATTAAAACATACTCCCTCCGTACCAAAATGAGTGTCGCAATTTGTTCACACTCATTTTGAGAAGGAGATAGTAGAGCTTTTAATAGTATGTCTGATAACAATTACAAGAGAACTTACGTGTCAGTAATGAATAAACTGACGAGATTCGGTGGCACGTAATCAAATGCTGGATTCACAACATGAAGAAGGGGCGAACCATTGCATGTCCCAAAGTCCATGCAATCAGAGAATTCTCCGAAGTCCAGTAACTCAGATGGGGATTTCAGCTCATTCAGTAAGACCTCTGGATTGTGGGGATACAAGGGACATAGCTGTTGTGCAGCAAAATCAATAATCAGACAAAAAAAAATGGATAAATACAGTGACTACAGAGAGTATATAGACTTGCATAACAAGGTACTCCCTCCGTCCCAAAATGAGCGACACTTTTTGTTCCGGATGGAGTATAATTTGAAGAACTATTTATACCTTAAAACAATATGGCAGAAAGAAGAAATCTCTAGTCAAAAGTATTCAACTCAATTCCACCCGAATGGAAAGCCTATTTAACCTATTTATATAGCCTCCAGATGTTCATAAGCCTCTTTGACATTATTCTATGCTGACTTCCTTACTTGAGCTTGTGTCTGAGAGGTTGGATGGTAAGTGGGTTTAGTAGAAATAATTTGTTCGATCAAACTCATCCTATGAGTATCAGTGAAGATAAGGGGAAGAAAGAATAAACGGAGAAGAATGCCTACCCTAGCAAGGGATCAACCATGCCCGCAGGCCTCAACTCAAATACTATTACTCAACTCTGAATTAAACAAATGGGGATTCCATCTGTGTAAGACAAAACAATATCCTAAACCAGCAAGGACTAGAGCAAATTAATTGATATTCCCTCCGTCCCCCCCACCCCCACCCCACCCCAAAAAAAGAAAAGTAGTCCCATTATATACTTCACACCATTTATGAATATTAGTTTGCATCATGTGTACTATCACTGAGTAACAGTAACATTACTTTGCCACACAAAAAAGGAAAGTTGGACTATTTCTTTGGGACGGAGGGAGTTTAATAATAAGAAATTCCAACTCTACTACAGCTTATGGATTAGGATAATCTGAAGATTAATACTCGCCAACTTAAACTATTGGATGTATTACAGTCAAATTATCTCCAACTAAAAATGCAACATAACCCAAAAACAATTCAAGCCGAATTTCATTCTTTCAATATTTGTGTCCCGCATCATCCTTCTTCTCCAAAATATCAAGTTATTTGTTTCCGTATTCAAGATCCCTGAATTGGCCTCTCTCTTACTTTGTCGGTGTCTTTTGTAGTTAATCCTACATCTACTCATTTTCCGACCAACTATTGTCAAGTTAAAGAGTTAGAAGAAGCGTGTTTACTATTACTCTGTTAACAATTCCCATACACCAACCTACTTTCTTCTATATTCACGAGAACCGAAACCTGAAAACAAATCCTTAAAATCGCCAAACTTTGCACAATAATCCACAATACATGAGCAGTTCAGTTCTAGAGTAAGAAGCAAAAAACAAAGCAAAACATACAGCAAGTAAGAAAAACAATTCAGCAAATAATCCTTGACAAAAGAATCCGTTGTTTGATGTCCAAAAATTCTAGGAGACTGATGTGTAACTATTTGCAGTGGCTGTTGACAAGTGGGCCCAATGTATAGAATTGTTTATTAAATGGAGACATCACTCTCCAAGCAGTTTCTCTGTTTTCTTGACTATGTATCCTTACTCTTTGTCAAACATATCACAAGCTCAATTTTGAAGGGAAGATTGGGGTTAAGAAAAAGAAGAAGGGAAATTAGGGGAAAGCGATAATTTACATGACACACTTTTTTTCTTTTCTTTTTTTTAATGAGGATTGTTAGTGGTTCCCCACTTACCCCCAACGTGACTCGAACCCGTGACCTACCCGAAACAGGTGAGGCATCTTACCACTACACTGCGCCTTGTAGTCAATTTACATGACACTCACCACCCGATCCCTCTATATTACGCTTGCCCCACCATTGAGACAGATCCTTAAACCCAGATATGAAACCACTAGCTCCAAATCAGAAAGGGTGAATCCAAATGAAAAAGGATATTTCCGGAAGAAGATAATGAAAATGAAAAACTGAAACACCACTTGTAAATATTCAACTTAAAAATGGAACAGTTATAGCGGAAAAATACCTTGTGAATGCCAGCAAGTACAACAAAAGGAACAGCATGCCTTTGAGCTGCTAGTGCTACCATATTCAATCCAACAGGTGCTATGACACCACCATTTGCCATGACAGCATGAGCTCCAACAATAACCTTTTAAATAGTTAACTTTACAATCAAACTGAAAAATGTTGAAGGGGTCATTGTCAAAAAGGAAAGTTTTGCTAGGTAGGTTAGATACCATGTTCACACGAGAAATCATCGCAAAAACAGCAGAATCAGTAATTACTGTGGTTTGTAGTCCTCTTGCAACCAATTCTTTTGCAAGTGTATGCCCTTGATACCTATTTTCATCAAGTAATACCAAAGAGATGAGAGACACAGAAAGGAGAGGGGTATATGAATGTAGTGTTTAAAGAAAGAATAGCCACTAGCATAAACCTTGGTGCACCCTCAGCAACAAACACTCGGAATGTTCTTCTTTTCTCCTTTGCAGCACAAAGAAACTCAATTACAGTTCCTGAACTGCCTAAAGTCAATATTACCTCACTGCAAAAGGACAGTAGTTACAACCTTCAGAGTTAAAACTCTTGATTAACAAAGTTGTAACAATTTTGTACATGAATAGGCAATGCAGGAAGAGGGGGGGGGGGGAACTATTAACTGGGAAAGGGGATTCAATGATATATTTCATACATTTATAAGCAAGCAGGGGGGAAGCAAGGTGCATGATCAGCATTATTGTTAGAAGGATCTGGTGATGGATTTGGATATTGTCATTCGTATCAAAGAAGAAGAAAAAGTGCACAAATTGCACAAGTAATGGTAAAAGTTGTAAATCAAGTTGATACTAGTTTGAAATGGTAAAAGTTGTAAATCAAGTTGATACTAGCTTGAACCAAATATAGTAGATTTCTTCACCTGTATCGTATACTATCATTTACAGTTTACCAATCATTAATTGTTTTCATTTTAAATTTAAATGGCCTTACAACTATGCTAAAATAGCGCAAATTAGCCTAAGATCTAAATGACATTAGCAGAATAACAAAAACAAAGAGAAAACAGAGTGAATTTGAAATCATGAATATCAATGCAGTTTTTAAGTGCAAAACAAAACCAACGAGTTGGGAATTATGCTAAAACAGTTGCAAAAAGTCTCTTGAAAAGCATACATATCGAAGTAGTATAAGTAATTAAGTTTCGCTGTATAGGCTATTAAATAAAGATACTGCACACTTAGTAAAGATGTAACAGAAGTTATGCTGAAAAACAAAAAGAAATAGTGTATACTTTTGATGAATATGCTCCACTGCCTGCTCCGCTATCAGTTCATGGCAGGTGGTAATATCTTGAATAAGCTCGTTAACGGCTTCAATGACATTATGCTTTAGCTTCCGACTCCTTGAGTTTTTATCAGTGGCTGAAAAATAGATACAACTATAAATTCATAAATCACTCTAGTTTAATTTTCACAACATAACCAGCAAAAATTCACAAATGTTGTAGTTTTCTGAGAAAATGGACATATGTTTACTTGTATTGATAACCCTTTGAAAAAGGGGACACAAGTTTCTACAAGGAAGCAAATGACTAACATTTGGTTTTCTCTTCAGAATCACCCCCAGAAGAGGAAGCGTGAGGCACAGCTGTTGAGCGAGGCATATCCTCAAGAAGGGTCTGCAAGGAAGGTGGCCTCAAGGTGCTTCTGGCAGCTGCAGCAACCGCAGCAGCTGACAGAACGGGGTGATCATCCCTTACAACATCTTCTTCATCATCACTCACCGCTGATATACTTAAACCACCGATGGAAGCTGTCGTGAGCGAAAGATCCTCTTCTCTAATGATATGTAAAGTACGCCTCACAACATTACCAACAGCAAGCTCTGTGATCCAGTTCAAGTAACATTGTCAAAGAGACGCACCAGAGTTTGTCTTAAATAACCCTCGAGTGAAAACATAAAATGTATCTACCAATTGCATCTACTACTATTATATAGGAATCAAATTTCAAACTTCAAGAAAAACTGAGACTTATTTAAACTGTAATTCATATACATTCATTTCTCTTCGGTCCACACTTATGCATATTTCTGTTATACAGGTTTAAGCCTGTCAATTTGGGTTAAATGGGTTGTAATGAGTTGAGTTACAATAAATAACAGGTTGTAATGGGTTCAACCT
>JAOTQG010107711.1:0-12423 GCA_025631175.1 Iris virginica
CTCTCCTCTCTCCTCACATTCAAACCTTTCACATCACATTCTCTCTCCTCACATCATATTCAAATCTTTCACATCATTAGGGCAATTTAGTCTTTTAGTTCATAAATTCATATCACTCATATCATCTCATATTCAAATAGTGAAAATACAATAATATCATCATGTATCGTATTCCTGATCTGACCCTTAGAAATTTGTAAAATCGAAAATTTCGAAAAAGGCATATTTTCAAAATTGAAATGTACTTTAGAAAATTTTCGAATCGAAATCAAAATTAACTTTTTTATTTCAAATATTTTTATTTTTTTCTTTAAAATATCCAATTTTCAATCCGATCCTGTCCTGTGGATATGGGAAAAAAATTTCTCCGCCCCGCAAGGTATCCCTCATAACCCAATCCGCCCCCCAACCCAATACTTGACCCAATCTGCCCCCAGTTAAAATACTTAATCCAATCCGCCCCCTAGATCAAATTTCTGTACCAAATTCGGTATTTCATGATTTTTCTGTAAATTTGGAGGGGCAAAATGGTCTTATAGCCTTTTGATATAAAGAAAATCTGAAATTCTTCGTGGATCTCGTTACCGGCGACCCAACTACGAAGCAGCGAGCCACCGGCTTCCTCGCCCATCTCAAAATCTGGGTAAGTTCTAGGTTGGCGTTGGCTTCCTTCCCTCATCCCGTCTAACCACCAACAAACAGATAACCTCCCTCTATCCTCCACAGAAATCGAGCAAGAGAATCGCTGCCCAGGTAGAAATCACCAATCTCTCTCTCTCGCTGTAAATTGATCTTCCAGATCTGGGAGGGGGACAAACCGCGGTGGGGAGATCCGGGTTTGGGGATGATGTTAGACGTGAAGAAAGAGATGCCGAAGTGGGTTACAGTCATCTTCCTCCCTCCCCTCTCCCTCTAACCCACCTAACCACCACCTCCCACCAACAAACCGACATCCTCCTTCCATACCCACTTATTTGAAGACGAGCAGGAGAAGGTTAGGGCATAGGTCCAGAGGCGGCGGTTTTGGAGATCCCGAGCGCGAACTCCGATGTCGACTTTGGCTCGCCGGCGGATCTTGGGGTAGCTCGCCGGATTCAATGAGAACAACAGTGTCCTGACTTCTTCTTCTTCTTCTTGTTTCAATTCTTTCAAGTTTTTCAATTTTCAGACTTTTAGTTTTCGAATCAAAGGTTTGCCAGGTGAAGATAAAATCGAAGGTTGGGTTTGCTTGTTGTGTTCATCCCCTGATTTACTTGTTGTGTTGTGTTGTTTCATTCGCTGGCAATCGAAGAATTTGAGTTTTTTCCTAATTTGAAGAATGAAGTTTCTGGGTTTGTTTTTGTTCATTCATGGCGTTTTTGCATTTTTCCTCTTCTTGAATTTGTGATTTTTTTCCGAGTTTCTTTGTTGTTTCTGCTAGTATTGTTGTTTAATTTATGTGAATTGGATTCTGAGTTTGTGGAGATGATGGGTATGTAGAGGGATTTGATTGAAGGTTCGTTGGAGATTCGCCGGAGATTTGTCGGAATTGTGAGACGGGGGAGGGAAGATGAAGGCAGGTTTGAAATGTCCATTTTACCCCTCACGTGTTATCCACGTGTGGGGATTTAGACCGAATAGACAATACGGATTGGCTTAGGGGGCGGGTTGGATCAAGTTTCTGAAATAGGGGGTTCAATGGGAGAGGTATTGGCCTGGGCGCGGAGTGAAATATGGTGGAAACCTTGGGGGCGGAAAAAAATTTTATCCTGTGGATATGTTAAAAGTTGTGTCTGGGATTCGCTTCTAAGTTCTAACAATCTCCCTTTCTCTCCGACTCTCGCCATGCCATCGAGCCCCTGACCTAAACAGCCGACTCCTAAAAGATTGTAGATATCGAACTGGGTCAAATAATTATACTGCTCCATAAGACCCGTATCCGAATTCATACGCATATCCAATCCAGTCCCAGAAGTTGCTGAAGTGAGGCGTGCAAACCCCCAGCGCACCTCCTTCTTTGCGCTCAGTGCGCGTCTTTGTGTGTGTGTGTGTGAGAGAGAGAGAGAGAGCTAGGGAGGGGGAAGGAGAGAGCTAGGGAGGGAGAGAGAGATGGAGGAAGTAAAGAAGAGAAAGCTGGAAGAGACTGAAAATGGCGCAGAAGCTACATCAGAGGAAGACCTGCGGCCGCTGCTGGACCCACTCGCTAAAACCCTGTTGGTCGATCTCCTCTCTAAGCTGTAGGTTTCCTTACCCCCTGCACCCCACCCAAACATCTTTTTACTGCATACAATTTAGTATGAATTTTTGCACCGATGATTTTGTCATATAGGTAAAGAAATGTACTACTTCTATTGTTTTATAATTACTCCCTCCGATGAGCAATTGTGACACTCATTCTGTCAATCTTGACACTCATTTTGGGACAGAGGTGGTTGTCATAGTAATTGTTGTAAATATGGTGCACTAGAATTAGGTTCGTTGGACTGCTCTTGTCTGATTGTTCGAGATAACAAACAAATTTAAGTGCTAAGGAAATTCCTGTCTTGTTGAGGGCCACTAATTTCACTAATTCGTGGAGAGAAATGCACCTTTGGAATGACCACCCTTGTTTGTACCTCCCCATGGTCTATTATTATCCTTGCTTTTTGCATACCTACTATACATAGAGTCTGGATAACCCCATGACTTTATTCTCTCCTGAGCTTTCCAGGCTCGGGATTGGATCGTCTAGCTGGGCTTATTTGCTCAACGCAGCTCTGGATCTTTCTTATGTATTGTTATCTATATATCTATACATAATCCCCCCCCCCCCTTTTTTTTTTGCATTTGAACAAGTTTAATTGAAATACATGAATAATGATGTGTGTAATCTTTATTTTGGTTATTGGACCCTTAGAGTAAATTTTCATATATAGCTCAGCTTGAGGTTGCACCTTGTCAATGAGCTCTAGCACTTGAATCCTTTAATGAGTTACTCCTAAACACCTCTCCAAAGCTCAGGCCGAGCTCATTTATGTTAGATTTAGCTTGAGCTAACGGCTTGTAAACGAACTCTAGACTGCGGATAAATGGAAAATTTATCGTTCAGTCAATATAGTAAAAATAATTCCGATAACCTTTATAGAGAAGCTCTATCATTAGTATCATATAGAGGGCTTGAATACTAGAGGTTTTGAACAAGCTGATCCGGTACACCTCTTTCAAAGGTTGCATTGAGCTCAAAAAGTTCTTAAATGAACTCAGCTCATTTCGGTCCCTACCTTCATCTTAAAAGAATCTTTTGCACGTGCAACCAAATGATAAAGTGGATACTTCTAATCTTTGAGACACATGGCTGGTGCAAACTTTTTGCTGGAATTTAACTCTAACTTCCTTCTAAAAAACCTCTGGTGCACATGCTTCTTATGATCTTATCATACATCTGTGAACGGGAAAACATGCATTAAATACTCCTTTTCCTTTTATCTTTCTTTTTTGCTCTCCGTCTCACATCGAATGAGTTGTTATTTCAACAAAGTTTCCCTCTTCGTTAATGAGAACTAGTTAGGATGCCCTCATTTTTGTTACTTGTGCTGAGTGTGGTGTTATTTTCTTTCTGCATACCACAAAGGATCCACTCTAGTACCAGCTACATGTAAATCTGAATGAAGAATTTTGGTCTTATTTCCCTTATTCCTCAGCCAGAGTGGTCAATGCTATTCGTAGCTTCTTCGGGTCGATTGCTAGCTAAGTTGAACCTCGATAATCCCTTTGCTTTAGGATTTGGATTTACCTCTCACCATCATCGGATGTGGTTTACTCGTGTTCCCATTTGACCTGTGATTCTATTCTACGACTACACAGATTGACAGATGCTCATAAAGGCCTTCATCCCATCTGCAGGGAGTTTCTAACTATTCATTACCGTACTCCCAACTATTCTGGTGATCGTTCAAACATGCACAATGACCAAGGTAGTCAAAATCGGGATCTTAAGTAAGATCGGAGAGGAGGGGGGGGGGAAGGTAAGATTTGAATCGTAAGATCGGATCGTAAAATCGATTTTACTTACTTCCTAAATTAAATATTATTATACATAATACATATACCAACATAAATATGATAACATAATTAAGTCATAACATTGATAAAAAGCACAAACATGACATTATCAATGTAAATAAAATATGTTTAACAATAACAAACAACTATAAAACTAGCACCAGTCCTCGATATTGAAATTTCCTCCAAGGCTAACTAATTGTCATCCCCATCACCCTCATTCCCATCATTATCATCTTCCTCTTCCTCGACAGGCTCTATCGTTTCCACACTTTCTTCTCTTTTCTCTTTCTAGCGACACCGACGAGATTCTCCTTCCTTTTCTGATTTCCTCCTCTGGTATGGGCCGACATGAATTGGGATGGTAGCTTTGGGCGGTCTGCGGGAAACAGGTGGGTAATCACACGATTCTATTAGGCGTAGGGCTTTTAATTTGCAAACGGGTCTGGTTTTAATAGTGGACCCGACCCGATTCCATGGATTTCTGCCCAATTTACAACCCACGAGTAGAATTAGTAGAATCGCATGGGATCGTACGATTCCATACGATTCTACAACCGATCTTAGCGATTTTACAATAACTGCGATCCTAGTGCGATTTAACAAGGTTTCCCTACCTAGGATCGTAAGAATATGATTTTACGATCAAAATCGGGATTTTGACTACCTTGACAACGACCCAATCAACCATCCATAATGTACCCTCATCTATCAAATACTTTGACATTTTAGCTTTCCAACATCCATAAAGATGCAAATGTGCCTTTTGTAAGGACAAGGGCAATGAATGCATCAACATGTAGAGCATTCAAATTATATTCTATTAGAGGAAATAAGATATGTTGACCCCGAATTTGTATCCACTTCCACTCATCTTGAGAAAAGTTTTATCTTTAGAGAAAATTACGGTGCAAGGACAAGGGCAATGAATGCATCAACGTGTAGAGCATTCAAATTATATTCTATTAGAGAAAATAAGATATGTTGACCCCGAATTTGTATCCATTTCCACTCATCTTGAGAAAAGTTTTGTCTTTAGAGAAAATTACGGTGTCTTCGAGAGAGAGTGCTTTATCTGCTTACCCATGGCTCAGGAACTTCCTCTTTCACTTCCATCTCTTTTGTTTCAGGTTGGATTATTTTTTTATGTGGCTCTAGTCCCTGTAACTAGACCAAGGATTCCGATGTGTTGTTGCTATTCCTACCAAATTCCTTGACAGTTGGCCTTTTCCTTTGATTTTGTGTATGAAGAATCTCCGTTTAGAAACTGGTGGTTGCAAAATGCTCTTATAAATTTGGAAATGAGATAAAAATTAAAGGACTCCATCTTTATCCTAAATCCTTGCACAACTTTTGCAAATTAATGTATATTTCTTTGAAGGTCTTCCATGAGATTCTCATGTTTACCCATCTTCCACATGCTGGCAAGCTATTTTTTTTCTTGGGTTCGGGAGAGGGACACATAAGTAGCTTGGGAGAGTGAAGAAACAATTTTAAGATGATATGTACAGACAAATGGAGTTCTAATGGTGAAATGTTCTTATGAAATGAACTATCCGGCTTTGACTTCTGGGCTAGGCTCGAGTCAGTTGCTTAGCTATCCCCCTCTTTCCTGCTAGTTTTCCTTGCAACTCTAGCTTCTTATTTTTTGTTCTTTTTGGTTAAGGTTTTTCTGAGATGTAGGCGCTCTGGATTTTTCACGAGTTATTCCTTTATTTACATTACGTACAAAATGTCAAAATTTATTGAAAAATCAGTTGGATTGGGTTAACTTACCAAGAGTTGACTTCTTGACGTTCACGTGATGTGATCTTGATACAAGTGCTAGGATCTAAGTTATTTTTCCTTCGTATAGTATCTAGGACATGCCCAATCACATGTCAAATTCTTCGATGTGGGTAGGGTTTCTATGATTGAATGGCTTCGTGCTTGAACTCCATGCAGGTACGCAAATCCTCCATGAATTTAACTCATTTCGAAGTTGATTTTGCTTGTTTCCTCCTTTTTAATTTAAGTTTAAGATTTAAAAGTTAAATCAGGGACTTGGGGAAATGCCTGATTCAATGAATTGAGTGATTGTAAGTGTTGGACAAAATATAGACACGTGGCTCCGGCTAGGGAATTTTGCCCTTTTTACATGAAAGTGCGTTTTCTCTTAAATTCTTCTTGAAGTTCTCTGGTGAAATTTAAAGTGGACCACTTATCTTGTCCTAGTATTGCAACTTATCTTCTCCTACTAAAGTGATATCACTGACAACATGCATGTTGTCACTTGGTGAAGTTCCATATTTGGTTCATGATGTTATACAACATATTTTGGATAATGGATTTGGGATACATGAGGTTCAATTTCCTTGACGAAATGTACTACTTACATCAAAGAAATATAAGTTACATGAACAATGCATTTAACAAGTACCCATGTTTGATTTGTCAAATTTTTTCTGCATAGTCCAAGGTTCCTACAGTTTTTGGCTTTGCAACTTTGATGCGTTGATACATACCTGGACCAAAGGTTGCAATCAAGGCCACGTATCATAGACCTTAACGCTATACCTCCCAACATTTCACGCTTTGGAAAAATTGCAGTCTCTCATACTACTAAAATTAACTAGAACGAACCAAGTCCAGTTCAACAATGGAATGCTAACATCTAAAGCAAAATGTCAATCTGGTATCTTCTTATCATTGATGCCTTTTCTTTTTTGTCTGATAATCTGAGAACCAAAAGCAAACAGATAAATGATGGAACTGCCTCAGGTTAGTCTAATTACTCACCAACTGTTTCTTTCTGCAACCTGGATTAGAATACTCTTAAAAGTTGATCTATCACTTGTCCTTTGAGGATTAGAATTTCATTGAGACAAACTATCTTGACTTTCGTTGCGACAAACTATCTTGACTTTCATTGTGAAAAGAGAGTGAAAGACTGTGCGTGGTAAGTAGAGGAAGACCGTGAAGATGAGGGAGATGAAATGTTGAAGGAGATACTTGGCATAACTCAGAATAACGCTTTTGCATGAAAAATTATTGAACGTTCGCTCAAACTTAACGGGAAAAGTTTAAGTATCAAGCGTTAACTTAGGATTCTTTGGCTTAATATTCTGAAACTTTTATCAGGTGGTGCTAAAGAAATTAAGCTCAAATGATTTACATTTTAAGCCTTAATTGGGTTATCAAGCATGCTTCTTTGTCTAAACTACCGCTCTCCCATAGAAAAAGGAAATTTAGAGGATTAAATAAGAACAAAGTTCTGCATAGTAGAATTTACATGGAACATTCATTCAAACAACCAAATGATTGCTACTTGGTTACAACATCTTGCAGGCTTACAATTTAGGTTCATTTACTTTCACTTCTATTCATGCTCGAGCTTGAGTGTGTATTCATATTTATCTTTATGTATGTGCTGTATGCGCATGCTGTAGCTATTATTAGATGCTTCAAACTTCCTGGACTGATAATTCATTCCTCCCTTCTCCATTGAAAGTTCCCGGATCGCGCTTTGATTTCACATCTTGGCAAAGAGAAGAATCAAAGGACAACCTAAGAGTTTAAGTTTCAGGTAGCTCGATTTACCCAGAACTGTTAAAATTAACAGTAAAACGAAGGGGGGGGGGGCAGAAAGAACTTATTGTTGGATGTTAATTTGATACAGTTTGTAGTTAAACTTGTGAGTTTCATTGAGCTGCTTGATTTTTTGCTTTGTGAAAAGTGTTCTTCTGCATGTTCATCTTGTCTTCACCCATTCTTATATTTGTTGGGGAGCCATATGCTGTTTGGCCGATCATATGCTGTGTGAAATGACAGTGTGCATGTGTGCTTGTTTGTTTGCATGTTTTTGAAATGAAGAGGTTCCCGATATCCTTCTATTGCTGAAGAAATTAAAAGTGTTGCAAGTGCTGATCCAGCCAACAGAAAGCTTTTTGTTCGTGGCTTGGCCTGGAATACTACTTCAGAAACCCTGTGTGCTGTGAGTGTATTGCTAATGTCTGATCTGTCTGTGTTGTGTTGGTGGTTGGCCTTGATATTATTTTTGTGGGATTATGTATCAGTCATATGTGAATAGTAGCTACTGTCATGTGCTTCACATATAGATTTCGTATCTCGTTTGCTATGATACCTTCAAAGATATTGTAGACAGCTATTTTTGAGTATTGTGGCTGAACTTCAAGATGATATTGACATTTAGGCCTTTAAAGAACATGGTGAAATTGAAGAGGGGGCTGTTGTTGTTGATAAAGCAAGTGGAAAATCACGTGGCTATGGTTTTATTACCTTCAAAGATATAAACTCAACTCGGAGAGCTTTGGGAGCACCCAGCAAACTGATCGACGTAAGTATTACTGTATTACAAGAGTTATTCTTGTACACGCCATCTACATATATTGGTATTCAGGTACTGCTTCCATCATCATTTCACTGTAAAATGAGGCTCTCTTCTCTGGTTCTTCCCTGAAAATTACCTAGTTAAATTGGATGAGATCTGAGTTTTGAAAACAATGTGTTGTTCTCTGAACTGGGTAAAGATATAAAATCTCTCTTTCTCTCTCTCTCTCTCTCTCTCTCTCTCTCTCTCTCTCCCTCTCTCTCATTTTCTTTTCAAGAGTATGCACTGTCCTTTTGTTTAGATTTGTGCAACATAACACAGTAACCATATACACCTCCCTTCAAAAAACCGCTCAATGGTTTCAGTTTGCAAATTATTTGTTAATATTGAGAAAACCATCTTTGATTTCGGTTCAGGTCCTTGTCCTTTTTAGCAAATTCCAAAATGATACCGGAACTGGAGTAGTATTAAGGATATTGATTTTGGGTTAATTAAAATTTTGTACTTTGCCGATGGAATGGGTAGGGCTGCAAATGAGTAGGGCACGTGGGCTAGAAGATGATAGGAATGGGTAGGGCTGCAAATGAGTCGAAGGGCTCACAATCTTGTTCTAGTTTGGGTCGTGGGGTTGGAGAGACCGCTTGAGGAGGTTGAGATTCGCCTTGCCATTTCGAAATTTGCTGGAAATAAGGCGCCCGGTCCAGATGGGTTTGCTTTGCTTTTTTTCCATTCATGTTAGGATGTCGTGAAGAGTGATGTTTTGAGAATTAGGTCCGAGTTCTATGCTAATGGGGTAGTGTGCCGGAGTGTCAATTTCACGTTCATAACCCTCATTCCTAAAAGGAAAGATCACTCGAGATTATGGATTTCCGATCTATTAGCCTTATTACTAGCATTTACAAGATTATAACTAAGGTGTGGTTTATGAGGCATTAATGTTGAACCTTCAATTATGAGTTGGTGTGACGATCTTATGAATTGCCCTTTTTCCTATCTTGATCTTCCGTTAGGTGGGAATCCTAGGATGACTAAGTTTTGGGATCTGGTTATTGATAAGGTGTTGCAGAGGTTAACTTGGTAGAAGGGTGCTTATTTTTCTTTAGGTGGGTCTTTCTAGTATTCTCATCAATTATTTGTCCCTATTTAAGTTACCCACAGGTGTGCAGAGCCTCTAGAAGGGATAATGTGCCCGTCTTGTGGTGTGGGTCCGCAGAGGAGAGCAAGTCTCATTTGGTGGCTTAGAAAAGGTGAGTTAGGCCAAAGGAAGAGGGGAGATTAGGGCTAGGGAACTTGGTTATCAAGAATAGAGCTATTCGAAGAAGTTTAGTGTTAACCATAATGGACACAGTGGCTCTGGGAGTCTTTATACCATTCATGCCGGCTCCTGAAAGTTCATTTCTAATTGTTGTAACCTTTTCTATCCTCGTGTTCGTTATGAGGGTGGGTTGGGAATCGAGTCCGGCTTTGAGAGGATTGGATAGGAAATTTTCCTCTTGGGGTCTCTTTTTCTTGTTTCTTTCGGCTTTCCAGTTTTCATAACACGCCTATAGCTACTTTTCTTGTTAGGGAGAGGGGTTATGTTACGTGAACTTTCATTTTGTGAGGAATCTCGATGATAAAGAATCCATGTTGGTCACATATACCGCTTGAATTATCTTCTTTTCGTCCTTTGGATGATTGGATCTTCAATCTAACCTTTGAATCTCGGTTCCCGATTAGATGCGTCTTTTTTTGTGAAGTTTTTAACTAAAATTCTTCGTTCACATATACGATTTGACTTTCCTCTTTACCATTTCATTCGGTTGTTCAAGGTTCCGTTTGAATATAAAGTCTTTGCTTGGTCAGTGGTCCTTGATAATTTGAACACTAACGATTGGCGCCAAAGGAGACATCCGAAAATATATCTCTCTCAAAAAGAGTGCGTTATGTATATGGAAACTAGTGAATTTCATGAGCATGGGGCAAAGGGTGATATTTGCATTATCTCTCGTTTGTGGAAGAGTTTTATATGATTAGTCATTTGGGTTTTGGTCGATCAAAGGGATGCTTCTTTGCTGTGGTTTGTGCCGTATACATGCTATTGTGGTATATTTGGATTGAGAGGATTTTTTCGAATTTTCAGTAATCGAGAGTTATCGCTTTTGTTGTCGTGGGAGAAGATTACTGTGCATTCCTCCTTTGGGCTAGGAGTTTTGGCACTTTTGGGATTCGTCCGTGAGAGATTTGGCTAGAGATTGAAAAACTGCTACAGAGTAGTTCGTGCGCATTTGTTGTTTTTGTTTTTTGGTAGATTTTCTTTTCGCCTTCTTTGTACATTCTTTCTCTATGAATGATAATCTTGTTCGATAAAGTAAATGTATGTTTGAGCTCGTTCCGTAACGAACAAATCTTAGGGTTTAGGGTTTAGGGAAGCTCAAGAATTATTTAGGCTCATTTAAATATATTTTTATGAACAACATATTACATATATAGATAATTGATGGTGCTTAAATTGACGATTGGGTACGTGGCTTGAGTGTTAGGGTTTGGACAGTTGGCTTGTTTTACTTTCTACGAGCTATTAGGACGTCCTTCCCTTCTGCTTGGTCTTGGGCTTCGGAGCCTTCGCATTCGCGATCCTCTTGGCCTATTAAACATATCATTTCGATCATCAGGCTGTTTCGACGCGATCTCTCATCTTTAAAATGCTCCGTGCGGCGAGGCCCCCTTGGTAGCACTTAAATGCAAAGTCGTCTCCGTGTGTCGTGGACCTTCTTGACGCGCTCAAAGTACTGCAAATATAACTCATCGTCCTCCGGCTTCACGTTTACCGGGTCCTTCTCATCTGGTCTCATCCTTGGGCAAGTCGCCCGCACAAATAAACTCCGCCGGGAACAATTTTTTGAATATTCTTCGGTCATCGACGGAATTGGGGGAAAGTCGCCCATACCACTTGACTGCTCTGTGGATAGCAAGCTGACGAAAGCACATTATTTCACTGCACTATCATATGAGACTATTTCCATCATTGCGAAGCAGATGACATGGTTGGCCGCATTTCTTGTCCCATCATATTTATCGAACTTGGGGATCTTCAAATGCGGGGCTGGCCGGCTGTCCCTCACCCTCCTTGTGAACGTCCCTTCACCAGATTCACCGAGCTTCGCTTCTTTCCGGAGCGAGCTGGGTTTAGTTGGTCACGGAGGTCGGCGATCTCTTCATGGAGCTCCTGGTCTCTTTCCTACCTCCTTTCCTCTTCTGAGTGTGAGGGCCCTGCTTCTCTGGCTCTCTGCGTGGAAGCCCTCTCATTTTGGTCCCTTGCATACCTCTCGTACAGGTGAGGAGTGCTCTCTGCCTCCTCATCGACTGGGCGAGCTCTCCGGTGTTTGTGAATGGCTCCCGTTGGGTGGCAATCGAACTTAAGTCTCTAAGCTGGCTATAGACGCTAATCCCAGGCCCTTTATCAAGGCGAGCTGTGTGGGCTCTTCTTAGTGATTGGGCCGTGGACATGTTTTTGTTTGAGTCCGGATGGGCTTGTCGGGTTTCGCACAGGAACCCTTTGTGAGATGCTGGGACCGTGGGTTTTGGGATTGGAATTTGGAGAGGAGGTTTGCCAATTTGCAACAGTTGTCTGTTAACTTGCATCAACTGTGTGAGTAGTCGAGCTTGGCCCCTGAGATGGGGGATGTGCACTTGATCATGGGACCTGTTTGTACGAGAGTGCTCTGGCTCGTCTTGGTTAGCGTGAGACCCCTAGCCTGCTTGGCCCTCTTGTCTGGAGGAGTTCGCCCTCTTGACCGGACGGCCCATTGGCAGCTCCGTTAGGCCCAAGCTCTTCAACACAATGTTAGAATCTGGAGGCATTGTGCCTCGAGGCTCTAACTGCGTTGGAAGTCCATGGGAAGTTGTTGTTGAGCTCTGAAGGATTTGACCATAGTGTAGTCTTGGCCGTCAGGATATTTTGTCTTGGAAGTAATGAATACTTGAACCTTAAAACAAACTTGTCCTAGCAACGGAACCAAGGTAGTCAAGATCGGGATTTAAATCGTAGGATCGTACGATCTTAAGATCTTAGGGTAGGGAATCTTGTAAGA